>CM038792.1:269540122-269606102 GCA_021764765.1 Vicia sativa
CTCAAGATGCTCAAGCGCGATAGCCTCATAATTCTTCTGATACTAGTGGCTGTTGAGAAATTTGTAGATCCACCGCAGCAGATCTATGTCGCTTTGTCTTTAATCGTAAGCCATTCACGGTTTTGCATCCGGCCAAATCCGTACTCCATGCCGAGTAGATGTGAAGTTAGACATCTCGAACCTCTTGTATGCATCCCAGTGATTCCTCGCGGTTTGAAATTGACAATATCGTATCTTTCTTGGATGAACATCAAGCGTGGAAATACTCGTTAGGAATCTTTGTTTCCATCTCTTGCCATGTTGTGATGCTCCCACTGAAGCCGAGTAGAATCCATTCTTCCGCATCATCAGAAGTGTAAAAGGAAACATAATAAGTCTCTTTCCCGGAATGACCCTCGATTTTCAACGACGTGGTGGTAGTAAGAAATCTCGAAGATGCTTATTTGCATCCTCGTTGATTCTTCCGCGAAAGCTTGCTTTCCAATCGGGGATGGTAGATGGATGAACTAAGTGTGCTACATTCATCGGTTGATTGACAATGGTCATCCGGTTTGCTGAGTTGCCTGCCCTCCGTAGTCCCTAGCAATCTTCTCTGCGGGGTTGACCTCCGCCGCATCACCATGATTCTGATCCATCTCTCGTCAAAACTGAGTTGCGGTGTGCTCGCATGCATACTGGCTCGCTTTCTTGATGTAGCATCGGGTTCGCACTTGATGCCGCCAGTATTTCAACTCTCAATTGACGGCGCTCTCCGCAATGCTCTTTCTGGTTACGTCAGCGAGGAAATTGAATAGGTCCGACCTCGTGATAAACAAGCGACAAAAGTTAGAATGTATAGCACAATTTGATAAAATAAAATAAAATAGCAGAAAAATAAAATTTTAGTCGGCGGAGCAACAAAATTCAATTGAAATAGTTCAACTAAACTTAATTATTTGGCACCTCGAACGGGCGCCAAAAATTTGACCGTAAAATAGCAAGTGTACTATTTATCGATGTAGTAATAATGGAAAACCCCAGTCGATCTCGAGGACTGCTAAAGGAATTAAGTTTGTTCGAATGAATATCAATTGAACAAAAGCAATGGTTGATTGTTTGTTTTGAGCTACCGATAATTAAACTAAATTTAGAAGATTATATATGATGATAGAATAATGCCCAAGGTGTATGAATCATGATGCAATGACCAATTTGTTTCGTTATTTTGAAAAGCTATGTTTCAACTTTCTTTCCTTATGCCTAAAGTTATTTTTCCGCATTCCTTTTAAGAAAATTTGGTATTCTCTCTTTGCCCTAATTCCTGATGCCAAGAGAATATCAAGCATTAGTTCCTACATAAAAGCAAATTATTCAGAGGGTATTCTAATTCCTTAGAATATCGCCTATGATAAAAGTGATGCAACAGATTAGGATCACGATCGTGCCAACCCTAATTACGATCAATAATCATTTCTTCCAAGCAGATTAAGCATTAAAAATGTTGCACACAATAAAGAATAAGGTTTAAACATAAAACTCATATTACGAAACATCAATTAGTCATTATAACGAATTGGGACACCTCACGACATGGGAGGTTTAGCTACTCATGTTCATACTACTAATGGAAACAGAATCAAGAAGAAAAGTCATTACAATAGGATTTGATCGGTTGATCACGATTGCTTCCCTTTGATCGATCCTTCTTCCTTGAATCACCACCTCCGCCCCAACACGTTAATTCCAATTCAAAAGTTGTTCTTTTTCTTTCTCTAACCCAGTCCCTAATATAACAAAGTATTCTCAAATATTAAAAGAAATGTCCAAACTGGCCTCAAACTTGTCCATTCAAAGACAGTCGAAAAATAGAAATTTTGCTCCGATGCCCTGACATCGGGTCAGGGTTGTGTGACACGGGTGACCGCGTCAGTTGTCTTCGCAAAATCAAGTCCACACCTTCGTGGACACAACACGGTCCGGTTGTACAAACACGGGTACGTGTAAAGGGGCCGGGTTTATCCCATTTTCATCTTCTACAGCCACACGACTGCAGGTTGTAACACACGGGCACCGTGTCACACTGAAATCTTCGCTGTGCGCTTTTCCGTATTTGATCATTTCGCATGGTATTTGATAGCCAACTAGATAGAAACCTCAAACACCTTGAAACAACAACTAAATTACACGCACCAACGGTAAAAATGATAAAAACATGGACACATGACTCTTGAATCCTAACTCAGAGAACATCGATAATACACAATTAAAATACTAAAGAAAACTCATGAAAACATAAGAAACGCACACTAAAACCTCGCTTTGAAAGTATAAAAGATCACCGATCAAGACCACATGCATAGAATTGTGATTAATAAGTGAGATTGTAACATGCTAGGATGGATTCCAAATGTAATTTCCATTGTTTGTTATATACATGTTCATTGTGTGAATCGTTTGTGGAATTGATTATGATTTGTGTTTGGTTACCCAATTAACGTGAATCGATTATTCTGCTGCATTTTAAAAACGATAATGCATGTTATATTGAATTGAGATCTCACCCTTACTTTAACATTTCGATCCGGGTGATTGATGGCTGGAGTTGGTGAGGATAGCTCTAGAAGTGTTAATTAGTCCGCGTGTCGTTGTCGTGCTCGGTAGATGTAACCTGGAAACGCATTGTTTGAATCTCTTAATGGATATTTTAATGGTTTTGAATCATGTTTGATGTTATGTCCTGAATAATTATGGATGTTGATTGGATCCGTTATGTTTCATTTCCTGTTAAACATAACCTTAAGTATGTTTCATTTAATGAATTTTCTTCATGAAAGCATGACAATTGTTTTGAATTATATTAAAATTGTGACGCTCTTGATATGTGTTATATAATTATTATTATTTATAAAATCGCGGGTAATTAGAAGGGGTGTTATACGCCTAACAGAGACATATGCGTAGTCCTTACCCCTATCAGGTCGCTTGGTTCTAACCTACTTTGCAACTTTTTTCCATATTTTATGACTTTTCACAAGTTTCATATATATTTTCGAGCACATATGTCACCATGGTCAAATGGTGAAAGTAGTAGAATTTGAACCCTACAACCCCAAGTGGCGTGATCAAACCTAAGGGGCCATCCTATTTTTTTAACACTTGTTTCTTTAACAACTTTCTATTTCTCTTATTTTCAAACTAATTTATTTTCTTTTCAAATAATTTTAAAACTATTTTCTAAAATCCTAAAAATATTTAATTTTAGATTTAGGTTTTAAAAACCTTTATTTAATTTTAACACAAAACATTTGATTTTTCTTCACATTTAAAATTATTTTTAATTAAATACTAATTGATTAGAATTAGGATTTTTTTAATTAAAATCAATCCGTAAAATCTCACAAAAATATTTTCTTTCTAGTAATTTGGTTTACTAACCTTAAATATTTTTACTAACCTCAAAACATTTTCTTTTTATTTATTTATTTCTTTTTCGATTTAAATTCTAGAAATCGATGTATAGGTTGTAAGGACATTTTGTAATAGCGAGATTTAATTTCTCGCAATTTACTTTCCGACACTTCTATTATGTAACCGCCCAAAGCCCTGTAATAACTTAGATTTTCTTCCGCACTTTACTTTCCGCACCTTTATTTTCTCTATATGTTAACTACTTAGATGTATGACCATAGATTTCATGCTAAGACTAAAATCAACCGCAATTACCTAATAATCAAGATAAAATATCTAAATCAAACACAATACTTTCACACTTGCACCCCTTGGGTATCCTCTTATGACCTTGACAATAAAATGGTCATGTCCCTCAAATGTAGGATACCATTAGAAAACGCTTCCTACAAATAACATCATCATAGTCCCTTCGATATAAAGATCATCCCCCGATGACCTCGATGTTGCCTACGAATATATGATCTCACCCCTCGGTTGTTGCCTATAAAAGTGATGATTGTTCCTATGAATTGCTAAGGTATCCTTACATGTTGCCTTCAATGACCATACGATGACTTCGATTGTCTCCTTCACATCCAATCTGATAGGGTTACCTACCAACTAATGGTATGGATAACAATCATCCAAAGGGAGAAGGAAAATAACAAGAACGACCCTTCTCGAGTAGTAAAGACTTTTAATTGCTTGCTCCACTCTAATTAAAAAATACTTTTCACACCTCACAATCTTTTCAAAATTCTTTCAAACAAACACTTGTGATATTCCAATGAGAATCATTACAAAGTTACATATTTTCCAAACAAACATTTCCAACACTTCAGATACATTCTCGAGGACCTGATACAAGAATCATTATGAAGTCAAAGCGAAATACTTTTTCAAAATACTTTTCAAATCATATGTAAAGAAATTTTTAAAAGCTTAGATAAGTTAATTAAGAGCCTGTGATAACTACGGATGAAAAGGGTATAATACCTTCCATTTTATAATTCTCCCATACACGTAATCGATAAAAGGTTTTTCCCGCTCTTTTCACTTTCCTTTATTGGATAAAAGAAAAGTAGAGAAAGCAAATTATTATTTGAAACTTTATAATTATTCTTTATTTTTTAACGCTTAGTAGATAAAGTTAAGTTTATTGCGGTAACATGTTATCTAGTCCATAAAAACTATACATACGATCTAATTCATATATAAATTTAATGATTTTTTTTAAATTTATTGAGACCGTAAATGGTCAAATATATATATATATATATATATATATATATATATATATATATATATATATATATATATATATATATATATATATATATATATATATATATATATATATATATATATATATATATATGATTATTTAATTTTGCTATTATTATTTTTATTACATATTCAAAGCTTATTGTCTAAATGATGATACTTGTCTAATGCTTATACATCTATAACAGGTTTTCATTTATATTTATTTATTAATGATAATAAATGTTCATAATCTTTGTTTTTAGAAAGTTAAACTAGGGCTAAGGGCTTCAACAACTAGTAGAAAGGCATCACTTTTTTATGCATATCTTTCTCTTTGGAAAAAAAGTTATTAAGATTGTTTCTGCCACACAAAAGTTGATGTTGTTGAAAAATCAAATCTAGTAGTAAGTGATAGTAAAAACTAAGGTGACAGATTATTTTATAAAACTGATATAATAATGAAATCATTGTAGTGGAAGCCAATGGGAAAATGAAACATCAATATAATATGAGTGGAAACATGTTTGTGAAGCTGCAACCTAATGCAAACAAATCTTAAAGGGTTTGAAATGTACACAAAATCAAGATATGAAATAAACATGTCTAAACTTGTACAAAACAAAATGGTACATTTTAGACATGTCTATAAAAATCTATTTAAAATGAGTTTGAAAGAAGAAGAAGAAGATAATTAAAAATACCTTGTAATGGATTTAAGAAACAGACATAAGGTTGAGAGAGTTAGAAGAATAAAAGAGAGATGTAGATAGAGAAGCAGAAAGAATGAGAGGAAGAAATGATAGAGAATGTTGATAGAGTGATAGGAAGAAGAGAAGAGATATATGTTTAGAGAAAATGGGTAGCGGTTTGTAAAAGGACTTGGGAAAATGAGACCGTAGAGTTTGTATTGAAAGACATTTTGGTCTGCAGGTTGAGATGACGTGAGAACAATTTGTAACTTTATTGCATTTTATTCAAATTAATCAGTAAAAATCCGTGTAATGTAGGTGAATTTATTTTTATATTGAGAAAGTAATTTTTAATATATAAATAAGAAAAATTTATATTTATTGAAAAATAACAATACAAATTTATATTTATTAGAAAAGCACAATGAAAATTTATAAAATCAAAATATTATAATAAAAATATGATTATACAAAATAAAATGTAAATTTGGCAAATGGTGTATTTAAATACTCATGTAAATTTAAATTGAATTACGTGATGTTAAAATAAAATAAACTCAATGTATAAAGTAATTTTAAAAAACTTGTGATGAGAGAAAAATTAATATTTAAAAATAATGGTAATAATTTGATAGTGATCCGTAAGATAAAAAGTTAGTTGTGGAATGATATGTAGTATTGTTCAATTTCATAAAATATATTTTAAATTTTTTTGAATAAATGCAAATCTTTATTACCAAAATCACGAAGAACAAGTTGATCCGAGATCTGCACAACAAACAACTTAGAGCAATTCTACACACATTGAACTCTCAATTTCCATACATATTGCATCTAATTCTAATGCAATTTTTATCCTATTAACAATCTCCCTCAATAATATTCCTATTAAAGCTAATTGAATTTCTATGCTTTCAAATTTCAGAGACTACCTCTACAAACGCCATCTTCAAAATCTTTATGAAATTTTATTTGTTGGTTTCAATAAGCCAATCAACTTCTTTATCCCACCCAAGCGGAACATGTTGCACCTTCCACGGCCAAAATTTTGAGTCACACCTTGTTTGAAAAGTTGCAAGCAAAGAGAAGATGTTTAAATCTTCACTAGTATCACGTAAACAACAATTTGATCAAGTGGATCCCAATTTAATCAACTGCTTTAGTTGGGAGCCTTTCAGAGCGCAAGCCAGGAGAAACCGAGCTCTTGGTCACGCATGGTTATCAAAGAGAATTTTACGCCACCTAACTTTAGGGAAGGTCAATGATACGCCATACATAATCCCGGTTTGGTATCTCCTGCTAGCAGCTGGCATCAGAATCGCCTGCTTTAATTAATATTATATTATATTAATATTTTCAATTACCGATTGATGTTTATTTTATGTATTTAGATTAAATATATTAATCGATATATATGATAATATATTTAGCGACATTTTGTTCGGTCCGACTTTTTATCTGCTCGGTTCGTAAAATATTATTCTACCCGATATTTAATTCCTCGAAATTATTTGAATTAATGAATTAATGATATAATTAGTAAGAAAGCGGGAGCAATTGTTGAGGATCGGGCCCCTTGGCTTACTAGTAGAAATACCTTATAAACTATTTCCTTCTCCATTTTCTTACACCAAGCAAACATAGAGAGGAAGCTAGTAAGGAAAATACCATTATAAAACCCTTTCCTTTGTTTTTCTTTCCATTTTTCCAAACACACCAAGAATAGGAAACTTGAGAGAGAAGAGAGGGTTTTAGAAGGAGAAGAGCAAGAGAGCAAGAGAGGAAGCTTGGTTGAGCTTTGTAGAGTCATCATGGATCATCCAAGCTGTGGGGTTTGATTTCTATCTCATATGGTTAGAGTTTGATAGTTGTATTTGGATCTGGGGAAAATTTGATAGTCGTTTATAGGTTTGGTTGGTTGATTGTTGGAAATGTTTAGGAGAAGTTGAATTAGTGTAGATTAGGGTATGATGTTATTAGTATTGTAGTATGTGATTTATATATGGAAGTAGAAATGGAAATGAAAAGAAAAGCTTATCAAGAAATAAAAGAATGTAAAATGAGAAACGTGAATATATGCATAATGCGGTGGAAGGAGGAGAATTGGATGGAAGGAGTTTAAGGGGAGGCGCCCACCTATGTGTAGGGCGCCCACCCTATCCCGAGCCCACGCCCATTAGCATGGGGCTGTGGACGTCAGCCCCACCATTGTAGGGAAGGCAATGGATTTATGCTTCTCAGTATGTTGGAAAATGTTGTTTTCGTGACAATTTTGATTTCTAGCCTCGGTGTTTCAATTATCTCCATTCCATATACTACTAGTTGGTATTAATAAAATATAATTAGGACAAGTTGATAAAATTTGGAACCCGATTATGTTCGATTTTCCGATTTTGTGAATTACGACGGAGCAAGTTGTTCGAATTCAACAAAATTGATATTAGCTAAGTTCGACGTAGAACGAGTGGTGAGGTTAGTGTTTAGAAATTACGAGTTTTACGTAGATGTCCCGAAATAGGCCAATTTATTTGGCGAATTGAATCTGATTGCGTTTTAGTGGATTTAAGGCACATATGGACAATCCGATTTGACAGTGATTATGATTAATGCCGGTTATTAGGAATGGCTTGCATTTATTATTGATGTTTTGAATATTTTTCCGCTTTGGAATTGGACGAATTAATTGATAATGATGCGTGAATAAACCTAACGCTGGCGACGGTGTATTTATTAATAAATACTTGTTAATATGTAATGCGATGATATATGTCCTTGTACATGATGATGATGAATTATTAGTGATGTTTTGCATAATGCAAATATGGGTGGCGATATATTTATATGTTTTGAATAAATTATGGCGTATGTCGGCTTTATGCCAATTTTGATGAGCGATGATGGTGTTTTGTGTCAGGTTGGTTGTCTTTATCATTGAGTCACATACATTGCATTGGCGACGAGGGCTTTATGCGTTTACGAGGCTTTTATGCAAGCGACGAGGCTTTTATGCCAAGTGTTCCTATTTATGGACAAAGCGACGGTACCACATGCATAACATAGTCGTGTCTCATGGAGCTTCATTATGTTTATGTTTGAATTGTTTGGCGCTGGGTTTTAATTGATGAACGATGTTGAATTGCGATGATATATGATGCTTTGTTTGGTGATAATCTTTATGATGAACATGAAATGAATATGAATTGATAATTTCATGATAACTATGCGATGAATATAAATGATGAGTTTTGATGATTTAACTTGATGAAATGCTTAATGCAAATGTGATGTGTGACATGTTTCGATGATGGGCTTTATGCCAAAGCGATGATGGGCTTTATGCCAAAAGCGATGATGGGCTTTATGCCAAAAGCGATGATGGGTTTAGCTAATTTGTGATGATTTTGTTTATATTGCTTATGTTAATAGCATTGTTTGATGTAGTTGTTCACGATTTCCGTGTTAATTAGCGATGTATTTAGCTTGTGACGATTCCTGTGGTGACGGAGGTTTATGTGTTGTTGTGGTGAGTTGTGATGATGAGGCTAAGGCGATTAAGTGTAGACTATACACTTTAAAATGAAGATAAGAGTAGAGATTTAGATAGGCGTTGGAATGCACCTCTTACTAATTATATCGCTTATAATTCCAAACTATATATATATTTATCATGCCTTTAATTATATATTTTGAGTATCTCACCCTTTATTTGTTTCACCGTACCTTTATATTGGTAACGCGTGTTGAAGACGAGTTTATAGTCATGTTAGTCGAGTCCAAGTCGCTTCCGATACGTAGCACCGGGAATATTTAAGTCGTCTTGTTGTTGTTCTTTTATTATTATTCCTTTTGTGTATAAGAACCGTAAATTATGAAAACATGATTTTGATGAGGAAGTTTATTAAAGAAGATGTTTTGATGTTTTTGAATCAATTTATGTCTTCCGGCGATGCTATGTATCTGAGACTTATACTTTAAATCAAACTGTTTAAAGTGAGTTGTTTTTGAAGGTGTGATGCCTCAGTATTAAATTTATGAAATTTTAATTTACTCTGATTGTTGCATATAAAACCTTGGGTAATATTGGGGTGTAACATTAGTGGTATCAGAGCAGGTCGGTCTGTCGACCAAGTTATTAGTGTGTTTAACCCTGTTGTATGTGACATGTGTGTGAATCACTGTCGGTACTTGTTTGTTTCAATTGTTTGTCTGAAGAGATGAGGTTGAAACAAGTAAAGAAGGTTTACTTTGATGGCGCTTGTGGCTTAGGTTGAGCCCTTGCGTTGTTACGCTTGGTAACTTATAGTGTAAGTTTGAAGATTGCTAGGCTTTGGAGATGGTTTATGTCACCATCATGATTGTCGACTGTCTATTGACAAATTGAGGGACTGATCATCCTTAATCTCTTGTTGATAGTAGTCGGGAATTGTGTTGGTTGGGATGAACTTGTCTTGCCACTAATAGTGTGAAGTGTATGTGTTTGCACAAGGTGTATGGTTACCTTACGTTATGAGCGATTTGATTTTGGTGAGAAACAAGATTTTGGCAAGCGAGCTTCTTGTTGTGATTCTTCCAAAACCTTTGTGAAGATGGAGTGAGTTACCGTCAGTGCGAGGTGAAGTTTTGATGGATTTAATTTCTGGAACTAGTTGTGATTCAAGTATCCTTAAGGGATGTTTGTCGAAAGTAGAGTCAAGAGTCAACTGAAGATTGGTTTTAGTAGAGTTGTTTGTTTGAGCGGTTCGCCGTGGAGTGCGCCGTTGTGGTGTTCGAGAAGAGCAAAGGTTACCTGAGTTGGTGTGTCGTTTGTAGTCAAGGAACCAAGAGGATGTTGAGGACAGTATCTATTTCCAAGGACCATGTTCTGATAGATCATCTTGGGTTATGTGTTTAGTGAGATCGATTGAAGTCTGTCAGCCTGGGGTTAGTGTGAGGTTGAAGATGTTCGTGAAATGCTTTTCAAGATAGTGTATGGTCCCAAGAGTATACTGATGTCATTAGTGTGACTAACGTCAGATACCTTTGAATGTTCCACAAGTACTTAGTAGTCGTAAAGTTGTTTCGTGTTCATGATATTATTTGGTTCACATCAAGTTGAGGGATCGTAGCAAGCATCCGAGTTTTGCGTTATCAATAGTGAAGTTAGATCATGCATGTCGAGTATTCTAAAGAAGGAGTTTTGAATTGTTGACGTGGGTGTCTTAAGAAGTTGACTTAGACGGGGTGATATTATGGACAGCTTCAAGATTTATTTTGTATCTTGAGGAGACCTCAAGAGGTATTTAGAGCTTCAGTTCCTTTGTTTTGTATGGTTAGCTTTTGAGTTCTGGAAGATCTTTATAAGTTGGTATTGACGTGAGTATTTTGACCGAGATGGTTGAGTCACTAATTGGACTTCGCAATGGAAGTGAATTTGTTTGAGCCGTGAAAAGTTTAGCAATTGCTTTGATTTTGGTCCCTGGTTGTACCGAGAACCTTGTGCGCGATTGTGATATTTCATTTTGGAGTTAAGATGTATTTCACATAGAGTTGGAACAAGTGCATTGCTACCAGAAGGATTTGATTTTCATAAGGAAAAATTGTCGGACGTGTGAGTTTGAGGTCACGGTTGTGCTCATTGGACTTTTACCGAGATGTTAGCATTGAGGAGATTGGAATTGTTGAAGATAATTCAAGTTGGGTACGATCTATAAAGAGACTTCACCGTTGTTGAGTTTAGTGTTGATATTGAGGATAACCCAAGAATATTAGATTTGGCATTTATTATTTTGAAGAATGTTGCATGTTTGTTTTGAGACGCTGTTGGAGATTAAGCTCGTAAGGTTATTAAGGATTTGTTCACTACTAACATATGGATTTCGTTAATACTAATAGTCGAGTGGATTATTAGATTGCGACTAAGATAAGTCTTGATGTTGAGAATTTGGTGGTGGTTTGCAACCAGGTACTTTAAGATGATTGATGTTTTAAAGGAAAGTGTTCTATCAGGACTTGGCCGCGACCGGTGTTCATGATTGGATTCCAGGAATTGATGTAATGGTTCTAAATCCACCGTGTTGTAAGTCGTGAGTATGAGACGACATTGATGGGTAGAGTTCTTGAGAGAGTGTTTTGGGCTAAGTTACCACTTTGAAGGACTGAGAGTGCTTAAGGTGTTTTGGATAAGAACCTTGTATAGATCGCTATACGTGCGAGGATGGTGATTACTTGATACAAATTTTGGGAATCAATTGTTATAAGGAAGACTTCCAGTTGGTGTATACGCTGAAGTTTCATGTTAATATTTGGACAATACTTGAAAAGGTCAAACTATGTCATGTACTTAGAGGACCAGACGACTTGATCAATCGAGAATGAAAGAGGATTCTTCGAGTTGATGAAGTCGATGTTGCGAGGTGTCTTGATGGGTGTATTTGAACGATCCATTCCGATAATTGTGAAGTTGAGGAATTAACCAAGTTGTTTCACGGTTGGCATCTTATGCATAAAGGACGCAGCACGGGTTATATTCTAGCATCGAGTTCTATGGTATGCGGATTGTTGAATTGGCTAGTGAGTTATGGTCGCAAGTCGCCTATATACGCCCCTAAGATGAGTGGTGTATCGCAGCTCATACGTTTGTGTAACTTGTTATTGATCAAGGGTTGCGGCGCTATGATCTAAGGACGATGTGACCTGTGATTTTCTAGAACGAGAGCGATAATCGCAAGTGTAACCTGAGTTCGTGCTTATGCGTGAATGAAGGCATCTTTTCGTTTTGCGAGTACTGTCATACCCAAATTTCGTGTTTCTCAGACATTCCACATCCATGCTCAAGGATTCCTCAAGAGTCACGGATAAACTCTCTCCTAGACAATCAACCCAAACTAGGGTTTGGCATTTCTCGATCAAGATGGACTTCCAACATCCCAATGGTCATCATACTTCCCATATGTTTCAAAGATTCTCCATGTCAAGTTTCAAGCCTTATGTGTTCTCAGACAATTGCTCAGATGGTCGAAAATCATTGATTGGTCAAAAGTCAACTGGTCAACATACAATCAAAACCCGATATTTAATCCTCATTTGAAGTTACATTCATCATTTGATCAAGGGTTGATCATGATTCATCAAGAAAACTCAAGATTTGCTCAATACCAAACTTTCCAAATTAGGTTTCTAGGTGAAAAGTCAATGAACTTTGGTGAGCATAACTTCTTCATACTTTCTCGTATATTTTTCCACCACTTGTTTTGAAGGAAATTCATTCTTTACAACTTCATGTCTCACAAGAATGTCCAAAAATGCTTCATTTGAGAGGTATGGCTCAAAACATTACAGTGTCCTTTTCAAAGTCAACAAAAGTCAACTTTTGTTTTGAAGATATATTGAGCATGGTAACTCCAATGAGATAAAACCAAAGAGGTTGTTTAGAGGACTCTTAGAGCTTTCCAAAAAGTCCAAGAACTCTCAAAAATGTGGAAAAATGAGCAAGATACACCTTGTGCAAGTTAAAATTTTGAAGAAGTACAAAGAGAAATACTTCTAAAATCAAAAACTTTGCAAATGGGCCAAAATCTTTGATCCAAACTTGTTCATGACATTATTTGTGACCCATAAATGCTTGGCCTTGGCAATTTTCTATTTTATTAATTTATTTTTGGATTTTAAACCATTTAATTCAAAATTAAATTATATAAAATATGAAAATAAAGTATTTTTTCAAAAGGAATGATTTTATATCATGTTTGAGTCCAAGAAAGCCCATAACAATTGCAAATTGTATAGCTTTAGATTGATGGGAAAATCAAATTTTGCCAATATTTGATTTTATTTGAAAATATAAATGCATTGATGATCCAATCTTTCCTTGGTTTTTCCTCTCTCCAACTCTTCTATAAATACCAAGCAAGTCAGATTACAACACGAAACCCTAGCTCAAGCATAACCCTTATTCTTGCAAAAATTTCTCAAACTTGTGAAATCAATTTCAAACATAGAAAGTGTCAAGGTGTTCCAGCCATCCAATCTTGCTCTAGAGGTTCCCAGAGTCCAAAACATCTCTTGCTCAAGCCAACCTGTCCCTGCACGGCCACCCAACTCTCACCGGTTTGCAATCTTTCTCAAATTCAGATTTTGATATTTCATGCATTGTTAATGTTTTTGTGTGTTTATTTGAACTCAAGATGATTGTTAGGTCATATAAGGCCATTACATGCAAGCTCTGTAGAAGTGAATGCATGCCAGTTAGGGCTTCTCAAGCTATTTCGATCGAACGGATCATACACGCGCTTTCGGAGGAAACCAATATCACCAATGGATTGTGAGGGTCCATTTAGGGGGTGGGTCTGCTTCCATTTATTTTATGTATTTCGTAAGTTTCAGGTTTGAGGTCGCCGGAGAAGACGACCGGAGCTAGGGCTCCGGCGTCGTTGACTGGCGTGGACCGGCGAGGGACTGGCGTGGCACGAGGAGAGCTTCTGATTCGTCCATTCAAAATAACTGGGGTCCACGCACGCTGACTGTGTTTGGAATATAACCAGGATGCGTCATCATTCATATGCCATTGTTTTCATCCTTTCCAACACCAAATGCCAAGTGTCCCAATGGTTAAGGCGTTGTCTGTTCCAAGATGCTCTCAAGGGTCCTCTGTTCGAACCTCACCAGGACCTGGTTTTGTTTTCTTTTTGCAAACCTCATATTTTTCAACTATTTTGCATATTTTCTTATTTTTTTAATATTTTCATGTTATTTTAATTTCTTTTCAATAATTTATTTCATGCATTAAAAGTCATCAAAAATATTTTTCCATTTGCATTTATTTTCAGAAATTACTTATTTAATTTATAAAATTAAAAAATATTATTTTGCATGCATATTTATTTTTATTCATAATTTCTCATTTAATTCACTTTTAATTAGTTTTTAATTACTAAATTGCATCCAAAAAATCCCAAAAAATTATTTTAGCATATTTATGTTATTTCCAGCCTGTCATATTTTTCTCATTTAAAAATTTGCATTTTTCTAACATTTTTCTCTTATTCGATTTTTCTCGTATTTTCCGATTTCTCATCCTTTTTTGGTGTTATCTCGCTCGACGATTTTCTTTATCGATTTCTTTTCCAATAATGTATCCGATCAGGATGTAATAGTTTTAAATTAGCTTTTATTTTCCGCATTTTCAATTATGTATCCGCTTCCAGCCATGTAATAGCGTAGGACATTTATCTTTCCGCATCTTTACATTCCGCATTTTAATTTCCGCACCCTATAAAACCTAGTAATTAGCGTGTATGGCAAGATAAAATTGAGCATAGCCCACTAACTTTCAAGATAATATATATCTGAATTTAATACACTCTTCACATGCACCCCTTAGGGTAATTCTCTCGCTGCCTTACGAATTCTAAATGGTCATGTCCTCGAATGTAGAGGTATTCTAGCACCGCTGCTCTAAAACAAATCATCATAGTCCTTCGATACAAAGATCATAGACCCAACGATATCGCCCACGAAAACATGATCTTGACCCTCGATTGTCGCCAAAATGATGATAGTCCTTCGAATGTGCTAGGATACTTCCTACAAGTTGCTCTATGACCATCCGATGTCCCTCGAATGTCCCGCTTACATCCAACGAATTCAAGTTACCTACCAACTAATGGTATGGATAGCACTATTCTAAAGGAAAGTAAAATAACAAGAAAACGACCATTCCGAGTAGGTAATAAGACTTTAGTTGCTTGTCTATCAAAATACTTTTCTACACCTCACACTTCATCAAATTCAAACTCTTTTCAAAAATGAAACATTTCGAACACTTTGTATACATTCCTACATGAATCATTACAAAGTCAAAGCGAAATGACTTTTCAAAACATTTTCAAACACACGTAAAGCACAATTTTAAAGTGATCTAAGAGTAACTAAGAGTCAGTAGATAACTACGGATGGAAGCTAATACCTTCCCTTTCATAACCTTCTCCTTACTAAGAATCTAACGAAGGTCTTTTTCCACTTTTACCTTCCTTAATGGATAAAAATAAAAGTCGGTGGCGACTTGCTATCCGCACATTTGCGATACAAAACACAAAAAGTTCACCAGACATGAATCGTGACTCGCCGGAGACACCTTTAAAGAGAGAATGCCTTAAGGATTTCTAGATCACATTTATTGCTTCGCTTGACTTGCTTGCTTTACTTTAAGGGTTGCTTGGGTATTATATTGCTAGATCCTACACCGGATCCGGTTTTTAGGTTAGTAGCAATAAATCGTCGCGACCGTAGACGATATCAAAACGGTCAACATGATGGCTACGCGAAGCGTGACACTTTGGATGTCCCGATACTCTTCATTCCCAAGTTGAGGATAGTATTTGGTCATGCGTGTCATCAGCGCTAACTAAACTTTTAGAACCTTAATTGACCATCTTGGCCATTGAAGGCAGTGAGATGGCCACTTTTAGTGCGACTAAGGTTGGTTGATACTGATGCTACGCTCATTAAGAAAGACTTTGGGATATTTTTGGTCGACCACTGGTAGTCGATTGAAATAAACCCTACGAGAAAGATCAATGATATGAGATTCCTAGAACCCGCTACTATCATAGGACAGATGAACTAACTCAAACTTTTGGAGGGGTAGTCACCTACCCTCATGAGCCTTAAACCTAGGCTCATTGTGTGATTTGTTCAGTGTGTGCTAAACATGACATCATGACATCATTTGCATGATATCATCTTTAACTATTTCAAGGACCTAGGGATTTATCTTTGCTCCGCTTTTGTAGGTGTTATGGCTTCTAGAAAGATTATCCGAATCAACTTCATGGGTATACCTTCTCAACTCAAAGAATTGGTTTCGTAAATTCCCACCATGCCTGGCCATAAAAAGACATGGTTATCTCGCTTGATTGGTTATCTCCGGTTTTGAAGAAGATATGATGCATGTCCTATTTCAGTTCTTTGATCCGAAACACCATTGCTTTACATTCCCAGATTATCAGCTAGTTCCTACTTGGAAGAGTTCTCTAAACTACTTGGGTACCTATTCTTGACCAAATGCCATTCACCGGGTTTGAAAAGGTCCCTAAGTATAAGACATTGCATCACCTTACATCTTAAGCGCTCGGACATCAGCCAATTGGGAAACTAGAAGTGGAGTTAAGGGTTTACTTGCCAAGTTCCCGATTAAGAGCCCGAGAATTCCTCAAAGTTATGAGTTTCATGCATTTGAAGACATTGTGGCCTTGCTAATTTATGGTTTGGTTCTATTTCCTAACCTTGATCAATCATAGATGTCACCACCGTTATTCTTACCCAACTCGTGCCTACTTTACTTGAGATATCCTGCATTCTCTCCACACTGCACTATCAAAAGACAAGGAACTCTCATGTGTTGTATATCACTTTCCTGTGGTTTATTTCGCACCTTCCTCCACTTGAAGAACGACAAAGGATGAAGTGGTCTCAAAGGTTAATGTCACTCTCTCATTCGGATATCCGTTGGAGTTTTTCTCTCAAAAGGACTTCACATTCATTGAGCGTTGTGGAGAATTCCTAATGTACCACTACTTGGTATAAGGAGGCATCACTTACAACCCTTCTAGCTCTACCGCTTGGTTTTGCTCAAGAGATGGTCCACATGATATGCTTCTCCAAGATGTTGTTCACTACAACCACGATCCTAGAATTACCGAATGAAGGTTCATCATACACTAAAGAAGACTGATACCAAGACTTTGGGGCACCAAAACTCCATTCCTTGGGAACCTTACCTCAAATGGGTGCGCGAGCTTGAGCTCAAAACCTCACGATGCCACACCGCTTTTACCCAGTAATTAGGGAATCTGCTATAGGTGACGTGATCCTATACCGCTCTCCATCCTGACATGCCCGCCGATTCAAGACTTGAAGAGATCCCGGATTCACCAAGAAGAAAGGATACATTCAAGCTCAAGAGTTATGCAAGTGAGAAGAAAGTGCTAGAGTTGACTGCTACTTCACGAGGAGCGCAACACCAACGCCTACCTCGCACCAAGAGGAAGCGCCCATGGGAGACTTAGAGCTTTAAGATTATTATATGCTCTTTATTGTTTTGAACTATCTTTTGTACTTAAAAAGAGAAAAAGAATAAAAAAGAACTAATAAATGTTTGTTCATTGCTTGTTTAACAAATTTAAACTTGAGGTCCTTGAAAACATTGTATTGCATCTACATAAACATTGCATAACATAGCATAACATTGCATCACGTACATTGGAGATTGGTTTTCTATTTCTCTATTTATTTTAGCGTAATGGCTCGAACAGACCGCCAAAGATCTCAGTTCGAATGCCTACTTCAGCAGATGTTCACTAGCTTGGTCCAAGGCCAAGAAGATCTGAAGAAGCTCATCAACAAGAAGAAGAAGGTTGTAGTCTAATGGCCACAGTGACGTTACAAAGGTGGTTCTAAAGTGGTCACGGACGAGCTCTCAAGACAGCACAGAATGGAAAGGTCAAGAATGAGGGAGTGTCAAGGAAATGAAGAAGATCGCCTGAGCACGAGAAAGAGAGAGAGGAACGTTCTTATGATGCCGTATCTATGAAGATGACAAATACAAGCAACTTGAAGACCGGCCTCATCGTCGTGGAAAAGTCAAATGTCCGCTGAATTTTGATGATCCAGTCTTGCTCGGTGTTGTGATTCCTCCCAAGTTCAAAGTTCCTACCTTTGCCAAGTATGATGGCATTTTTGTCCGAAGCTACATTTGAAGTCCTATGTTCGGAAGATCAACCCCCCACATCGGCGATGTGAAGTCGTGGATGCACTATTTTTAAGAGAGTTTGTCCGAACTCATTGGAGTGGTATTATCACCAGAGAATGACCGTATCCGTGACTTGGAGTGACTTAGCGATGCTTTCACGAACAAAGATGAGTACAATGTTGAATTGACACCCACCGCATGCAACTACAAAGCATGTCTATGGGTCGTGATGAGAAGTTCAAGGAGTATGCCCAAAATGGAGAGATCTAGCAGTGTAGTTCAACCACCCTTGTCCAATGTGGGAGTTGGTTGATATGTTTATGGGACGCCGACAGCCCATTCTTCAATCATCCGATTGAAACTCTTCACCGGTTTCAACGAAATGATACTAACAGTGCGAGCGATCGTCGGTATCAAGAGGAAAGATTCATGAGAGTCATCTTCAAATGCTGCGAAGAGATCTTTGGTGGTAAGAAAGAAACCAATGTTGTATGGTCGAAAAGCCGCCGAGCCAAGAACGCACCGTACTCAACTGTGAGGCAGTTGTGATCTCCAATCCTACATCAGACAACCTCAACGAGACAACGCAGCGTAGCCGTAATCGCCACAAGATGCTTTACTAAGATCAACATATTGTCGCAAGCCTTGCAACACATGTTGAAAGGCATTGATTACCTTGAGGGATCCTCCTCGTAATGTCAACACTTCCTCTCCTAGATACAATCCTAATGCTAAATGTGCTTACCACCCAATAGCCCGGTGACATAGTACCGACGGGATTGTGGGCTCAAGAACAAGATTCAAGATATGATCGCTTTGCCAGACGAGTTTGATCCTCCCGCTGAGACTCGAATGTGATCAACGCCCTATGCCTAACCATGACAAGAGTTCCAATGCACAGGACGATACTTATGTTTTCAACATAGATGACTCACCATTCCTCCTCACGATCAGAAGAATGTTGCAAGCCGTGTCAACCCGTGATGCCCAGAATTGAATCACGGTGCCCATCTCGCACCGATGGTACGTGCTTGGTGAGAAGACGTGTTCAGGTAATGATGGATAACCGTGAGATACTATTCCCGAAACCACCGTGCGTGTCGTGTGAAGAAATGTCTAAGTTGAAGATTGATATCATGAACGAAACTGCACCATCTCAGGTGGGATACCTGGGCAGCCAATGGTAAGTATGATTACATGGTGAAGTACTGCTCTGAAGCTACAAGATTCCTATTGAAGATGTCAAAGTGACCGGATGGGGTGACGATTTCGTAAGACTATGCCATGTTAACACCGTAAGTGATTTCCTCCGCCTGATCCTGGCTTAGAGTGGCACCCCTCATTATCACTTCTCCTGCACTCCCATATTCTAACAAGGCTTTCCTTGGAATTATGGAGTCGATGTTTATATCATGGCTCAAACAAGACCCTCGACCATTGAAGATCTTACAATTGAAACCGCCATTCTAACATTGACAACATCACGGATAAAGCAAGGTGACCGTAATCCCAAGTGGTATTCTCCATATCTCCTCCAAAAGACATCGCGACTCCACCGCATTCCAGCTACTCAACCAATATCCCGCCTAGAGGGAGAACTGTGACTCATCCCGCCAGCTGTATACCAAAGGAAGTTGTCAAGACACCCAAACCGAAATGGAGGAAATTCAAGATTATCAAGAAAAGTGACTACAATGTCGTGGAATAATTGGGACAGACTCCCAGATTTCCATGCTCTCGCCTTGTGCTCGGGAGGCATGCCAATGCCTTGGTAAAGTTTCAAGAATGCTCATGCGCAAGACACTACTCACCACCAATTTGTTTTGTATAGCCCGGCTGCCAACAATGGCCTAGGCTTCTCCGGCCGATTTGACTCATGCCTAAGAAAAATAACAAAGCCTTGCATATTTCGTGGAATGCAAGGGCACTACATTGTCTCATGTGTTGGTGGATACCGATTCGCCCTAACATCCACCAAGATTGCTTTTGATCAACTTGATATCAAGGGTTGGTCTCGAGACCCTGATATAATTGGAGAGCTTGATGGTTCTAAGCACAGCACTTGAGAGCTCACCGCCTGCCAAAGTCGGTTCTCCAAACTTTGATTCTACTTTCTTTGTGATGGACATCCGTCTCTACTCGCCTACTTGGCCTTGATACATAGGTAATCATTTCACCTTGCATCAAGCTAAAATACCCGTGAAAGGGAAGGTTGTTAAAGATGTGGTGAAGAAGAATATGGTCACCATCCGCAATCTTCCGCTATCTCGAGATGGAAGGTGAATTCGAGACTCTCGCAAGCTTTCAAACAATCCCCGTGAGTTATGCCCGCTTGACTCTCCCAACTCCCGGTTACACAAGCCCTCCTAGGACGGCCTGGAAGATGCCTGTCGTAGCCTGTAAGAAGGTGGTGCTTGGGTCAATAGCTCCCTGATCTTCCTTTCAAATTTGACAAGACTGGTTTAGGCTTCACCATCAAGGGTCACGAGAGATATCGCGCTAACGCACTGGGCCAACCTCTTCCGATCACCAGAGTGGAATCCATGCTAGAAGACGGACGACAACGACTCGACATCGCAAGTGGATCTTCCAACTCCCAACAACAGACTCAAAGAATTGGAAGACTCAAGGCCATACCAATCTCCTTTAGACAGAGTAATTGCTCTTGTTTTGTTTTGCTTTTCTCTCGTGTTTTGAACAATAAAGTCTAAAGCCTAGTGCCTTGCCCGGCATCATGGCTCGCTCATGAGGGTTATTATCCGCATTTGCATATTTTCATTCAATAAATTGCTTTGGACTTTTGCATTCAATTGTTTTCTTTCTTTACTTTATCACCCCTTCAAAAGCTATGTGTTCTTACACACACCCACGTGATACATCGCAGAATCACCAATCTCGTTGATAACAAATGCGCTATTGCTAAATATGACTTCGATAATCCGATCTACCAAGCCAAGATGAAAGTGAGGAAGATTGTGAAGTGCCAGGAGAACTTGTCGATCGCTACAACAAGAAGAGCGAGTTATACAAACCACACAAGAAAAGTTGAGGTTGTGAATTTGGTATCGATGAAGATGTAAAAGAGATCAAGATAGGAGCGGTATTGAGAATAGCAGTTAAAGAAAATTGGTTCTGATGCTACGAGACTATATTGAGGTTTTTGCTTGGTCATATAAGACATGCAGGTTTAGATATTGATATTGTGGTGCACCGACACCGACAAAGAAGGTTTTCTCCAAAGAAATGTAATTCGATGCATCGTCCGAGATGTCGAGAAAATCAAAGCCAAGTTATGAAGGCCAACACGGTTTTAGCCGCTACTTACCCACAGTGGTTGCAAACGTGGTACCCATCTAAGAAGGATGGTAAATACGAATGTGTGTGGATTACAGAGATCTGAACAAAGCAAGTCCGAAAGACGATTTTCCACTTCTCATATTGATGTTCTAGTTGACAACACCGCCAAAGATAAAGTTTTCTCCTTCATGGATGGTTTCCATATAATCGTCAAAATGGCTCCCAAGACATGGAGAAGACTACTTTTGTTACAAAGTGGGCACTTTCCATAAGGTTATGCCGCTGACTGAAGAACGCAGCGCCACTTATCAGCGTGCTATGGTGACATTGTTTCATGACATGATTCATCACGAGATAGAGGTCTACGCCGATTTACATGATAGCTCGATCACATAATCAAGAAGAACATCTTGATCATTTGCGTAAACTATTTGATAGGTTGAAGAAGTACAGACTACGACTTAATCCCTAACAAGTGCACCTTTGGAGTCGATCCGAAACTCCTAGGGTTTGTTGTCGTTGGAGGTATTGTTGATCCCGCCAAGGTTAAAGCTATTCAAGAAATGCCACCCCCGCACCGAGAAGGAAGTCGAGGTTTCTTGGGCCGATTGAACCATTCACGTTCATTGCACATCTAATCGCTACTTGTGAGCCAATCTTCAAGTTACTTAAGAAAGATCAAGTGGTAGAATGGAACGACGATTGCTGATCGCTTTTGACAAAATCAAGGAGTACCCTACAGAATCCTCCCATCCTGATGCCGCCACCAGGAAAAGACCTCTTATCATGTACTTGATGTTAGAGAACTCAATGGGTGTGTTGGGGCAACATGACGAGTCCGGTCGAAAAGAGCATGCAATATACTACCTTAGAAAAAGTTTACCGATCGTGAAACAAGATACTCACACCGAGAAAACTTGCAACGCTTTGGCTGTCACCGCCCAAGATAAGATATGTTGACTCACACTACCTTGTTGATTTCCAAGATGGATCCGATAAAATACATATTTGAGAAACCATTCTCCGGAAGAATAGCAAGATGGCAAATGATCGACCGAGTATGACATCCAAGACACTCTCAAAGCTATCAAAGGAAGTGTAGTAGCCGATCATTTGGCTCATCAGCCGTAGATGACTACACCTATGCATCGAATTTCCAGATGAAGATGTTTTGTTAGTTATCGATTGTGAAGAACCGCCTGCATTTAAGGACTCCAAGGATCCCGATGGACTATGGTCTTTGATGGAGCCTCAAACGACTTGGCAATGGCATTGGCGCCATCATTACATCCCTCAAGGCATACGCTTTCACCGCCAGATTATGTTTCAGTTGCACCAACATGGGCCGAGTACGGGCATGTATCATGGTAAAGTCGCTATTGACTTAAGAATCAAGTTCTTTCAAGTGTATGGAGACTCAACTTTAGTGATCACGATAAAGGCGAGTGATACGAAGCATCCGAATCTCATTCCATATCGAGAGCATGTTCGAGTCTATCCCCTACCAAGATTACTTTTGATCACATTCCACGAGAGAGAATCACTGCACGATTGGCTACCATGTCATCTATGTTCAAGGTTAGGGACAACGAGGCCCCCTGTGATCATCATGAGAAGATTGACGAACAAGATATTGTTATGAGCTTGATAAGAGAAACCTTGGTACTATGACGTGAAGAGGTATCTTGAGACCTGTGAATATCCCAGGGGCATATGTCAATGATAAGAAATTCATGAGAAGATTTGCATCCAAATTCTTCCTCAAGAACGCATCTTATACAAGCGCAACACGACTTCAGCTTACTCTACCGCATCGGAAAACAGCAAGAACTAATCATGGAAGAGTTACACGAGGCGATTTGGTACCCATCCAGTGGGCATGGATGGCTAAGAAGATTCCAGAACAGTTACTATTGGTCCACCATGGAAGTCGATTGTCACCGCTTACTCGATCTTGTCACAAATGCCGATATATGCAGACAAAGTACATGTACTCCAGACCTCCGAATGTCCTAACAGCTCCTTGGCCTTTGCAATGTGGGGCATTGACATGATTGGAGAAACCGCCACCTCCAATGGACATCGCTTCATCCTTGTGGCAATGACTATTTCACCAAATGGGTAAGTACCTGTCAGATCACACAAGAATGTTGTGGCTCGATTCATCAAACATAATCTATCTGGTCGGATGGCACTCCCCGAAAGGATTATCATGATAATGGCTCCAATCTCAACAACAAATGATCACCGAACTCGCACGCAGCTCAAGATCAAGCATCACAACTCTTCCTTATCGGCTAAGATGAATGGCGCAGCAAGCCGCCAACAAGAACATTAAGAAGATTATACGTAAGATGACAAGGACTTACAAAGATTGGCATGAGATGTTACCATTTGCTCTTCATGGTTATCGCACATAGACGGACATCAATGGGGCAACCCCTTCTCTCTTTGTATATGGTATGGAAGCGGTCCACCAATCGAGGTTCAGAGCACCTCAACCGCAGTCCTCCAGACGCAGAGTTAGCGAAGATGATTGATCAGACTCGCCGACCAGATCAACTTGATTGATGAGAAACGACTGCATCCATCCGCCATGGACAGATCTATCGTGGCGAATGATCGAGCATTTAACAAGAAGGTCAAACACCGAGTCTACCAAGTCGGTGATCCGTAGCAAGCGCATCATTCTTCCACAAGGTGATCTCAGGCAAATGGACTCCCACCCATGAGGGACCATTTGTAGTCAAAACAAGATTTCAAAGTGGAGCTATGATACTTAGCACCATGGACGTGAAGACCACACCTCGTGAACGCAGATAGTCAAAAAATACTACGCATAAAGAGACCCGCTAGGTCGACCGACCTAGGCAAAAATAAGGGTATGGCGAACCAAAAGGGTTCGGGCAAAAGTTAGGATATATACAAATATGTACACCCGCAAGTCAAAACATGAAAAGCGTATCCCTGTAGATGAAAACCCGAAAGGCGGTCTAGGCAAAAGTTAGATTTAAGCGCATACTATGTCTCGCCCGATCACCTATCATGTACTACTATCAGATTCAAGTTCAAATGGCGAAGATCAATTCAACTACTTTCTAAAGAAGGAGATGAGATAGGAAATATATGAGTACTAGCATAGTTGGAACTCAACGAGATTGTTTCCGATAGCTTTTTTTCTCTTGTATAAACTACTTGGCACACGCCACCTTTCAAATAAATATGAATTTCCTTCTTTACAATTCTTGTTCATTGTTGTTTGCATAAAGTCCAACGCCCGCCTGAATGATTATATGCATTTGACAATAAGAATTCGCTCACAAACATGAAAAATGAACAAACAAAAAATTACTACAGGCTCAAGGAATTGAGATGCAAAAGTCGCAAAATATTTCTCCCCACGAGCATGATCCCACAAATACACCACTATAGATTCTCCACGAGTACAAATTTCCTTCCACCACTCCGATATCTCTAAACTTCATCATCGCTGTAGCTTTATCTCCAGCAGACATTTATCCCCAAAGAACGTGTCTCAACAATCTCCTTTCTCCAGCAGCAAAGTTCTAGACTTGAAACTTGGTCGAGCAGTGCATCGAGGAACCTACATCTCTTTATTCCCTAGCCCAGATTTCGACAGTCTCCAGATCCTTCTAACCCGGTCTCCAGGCAGCTATCAAATACTCAGCAGCAGGATCTATACACAGGATTCCCCAGTATAGCACCTCCTAACCTCTCCCCAGCAGAGTCTGCGCATGAGATCTTCAACAACGTGTTTCTCGATCTCTACCATCCACAGCAGATCTAGGCTCGTGGACTGGTCGATGAAGGCATCGGAGGAATCAAAGTTATCATCCTTCTTCCTGCAAGCAGTCTCCGCCCACTTCATCCTCAAGGTAGCATCTGCATCTTCTCAAGATGGATATGTTTTGAAATACCAAATACATCATGCATACATTATCATAAATTCATAACTCGTGCATATATCATTCATACACATTTGTCATGCATCATACTTTGCATAAAACTAACGATATTCTATCAAAGTTTCTTTTGTTTTTCCCAAACAGGTGAAAATCACTTTCGAAACAACAGGTCCAGATTACCCGGTTGCACGGAAACCCTATCCGAGACGACTGCCTAGTTGTCCTCCACAATCTGGTCGTGATTAAGACCCAATCTACTGGAAAACTATCTCGAACGACCAACCTCAAGTGTCCACAACGGATCCAGATTAACACCGCCGCACGGAAACCATCCTAACGATCGTTATCCTTCATACAGTGAGATCCATACCAAGCTCAACTAGGAAGATATCCACTTTCGCCAACTACTATCCCCTGAGTAGTCCAGATTTAAGAACTATTCTGACTTCTTATTATCGATAGAACTACAGTTCCATGACGATCACCGGTTCTCTGATGGCATCTTAAGCCCATCTCCGACTATCACAACATTTCTCCACTTACGATATTTGGTTAACCAATACAAACCAATAACTTCATTCAAGGTTGAGCACGAAGTCTAACGACGACTCCTCCTGTGATGGCATCTTAAGCCCATCTCCATGCTCCTTCCATTCCTAGAAACGCTCTACAGCCCATGACGGCCTTCACTCCCCAACATCGATCTTTCCATGGCATCTTAAGCCCATCTCCGACATTTTCCTCCTATCCATACAACTGTCCCTGAGTCTAGCATGACTCATTCCCTCAATCAACTCCAAATGGCATCCTAGTTTCCATCTCAAAGATCATCACCAGATAAATATAAACCAAAAAATTGTTCATCTTCTACCTCTGAAATGTCACGAGGGCAAAGCATGCCAATCTAACCCTTCCAGTACAAGAGATTGAACAGGGCAGCTGTCATCAAAATTTGCCCTCATGTTTCTCAAGATATCCTATAGGATTCCCAAGAGTCGATCGCACAAACCTCTCCAGACAATCAACCCAAACTGGGTTTGGCATTTTATCAAGATGGACTTCCAACATCTCCAATGGTCATCTGTGCTCCTCATATGCTTCAAAGATTCTCCATGTCAAGTTTCAAGCCACAAGTCAAGTTTCTACAATTGCTCGATGGTTGAAAATCAATTGTATTGACAAAAAGTCAACTGTGGTCACATATACCAAACTTCTGATTTTTGGTCAACATCCTCATTTTAGTTACATTCATCATTTGATCAAGGGTTGATCATGATTCATCAAGAAAACTCAAGATTTGCTCAAAAGTCAAACTTTCCAAATTAGGGTTTCTAGGTGAAAAGTCAATCAACTTTTGAGCATATAACTCTTCATACTTTCTCGTAAATTTTTCCACCACCTCTTGTTTTGAAGGAAATTCAATTCTCACAACTTCATGTCTCACAAGAATGTCCAAAAATGCTTCATTTGAGAGGTATGGCTCAAAACATTATAGGTCCTTTTCAAAGTCAACAAAAGTCAACTTTTGTTTTGAAGATATATTGAGCATGGTAACTCCAATTGAGATGAAACAAAGAGGTTGTTTAGAGGACTCTTAGAGCTTCCAAAAGTCCAAGAACTCTCAAAAATGTGGAAAATGAGCAAGATACAATTATGCAAGTTAGGAAATTTTGAAGAATGCACAAAGAGAAATACTCTAAAATGCAAAATTTTGCAAATGGGCCTAAAATCTTTGATCCAAACTTGTTCATGACATTATTTGTGACCCATAAATGCTTGGCCTTGGCAATTTTCTATTTTATTAATTTATTTTTGATTTTAAACCATTTAATTCAAAATTAAATTATATAAAATATGAAAATAAAGTATTTTTTCAAAAGGAATGATTTTATATCATGCTTGAGTCCAAGAAAGCCCATAAATTGCCAAATTCGTGCTAGCTTTGCATTGATGGGAAAAAATCAAATTTTTGCCAAAATTTGATTTTATTTGAAAAATATAATGCACATTGATGATCCAATCTTTTCCTGGTTTTTCTCTCTTCAACTCTTCTATAAATACTGCAAGCAGATCACAAGCAACACGAAACCCTAGCTCAAAGCATAACCCTTATTCTTGCAAAATTTCTCAAACTTGTGAAATTCAATTTCAAATTACAAAGAAGTGTCAGTGTTCCAACCATCCAATCTTGCTCTAGAGGTTCCTGAGGAGTCCAAACATCTCTTGCTCAAGCCAACTCGTCTAGATCAAGCCACCCAATCTCACTGTTTGTAATCTTCAAATTCGATTTTGATATTTCATGCATTGTTAATGTTTTTGTTTATTTGAACTCAAGATGATTGTTAGGTCACATACGGGCCATTACATGCAAGCTCATGAGAAACACGATATGCCAGTTAGGGCTTTGTCGTTTTCGATCGAACCGGATCAATAATGCTTTCAGAGGAAACCAATATCACCAATGGATTCGAGGGTCCGATTTAGGGGTAAATTGCCCATTTATTTTATGTATTTGTAAGTTCTGTGTTTCTGAGGTTTCGTGAGAAGACGACTGGAGTTAGGGCTCCAGCGCTGATCGGGCGTGGACCCCATGAGGGAGCGGCAACGAGGAGAGCTTCCGATTCGTTCATTCAAAATAATGGGGTCCACGACGACCGTGTTTGAATATAACCAGGATGCTATCATTCATATGCAATTGCCATCCTTTCCAACACCAAATGCCAAGTGTCCCAGTGGTTAAAGGCCATTCGTTCCAAGATGCTCTCAAGGGTCCTCTGTTCGAACCTCATCTAGACCGGTTTTGTTTTTTTTTACAAACTCATATTTTCAACTATTTTCTATTTTATTTTTTAATATTTTCATGTTATTTTAATTTTCAATAATTTATTTCATGCATTAAAAATCATCAAAAATATTTTTTCCTTTGCATTTATTTTCAGAAAATACTTATTTAATTTATAAAATTAAAAATATTATTTTTCATGCATATTTATTTTATTCATAATTTTCATTTAATTCACTTTAATTAGTTTTTAATTATTAAATTGCATCCAAAAATCCCAAAAATTATTTTAGCATATTATGTTATTTCCAATCATATTTTTCTCATTTAAAATTTGCATTTTCTAACATTTTTCTTATTCGATTTTTCTATTTTCCGATTTCTCATCTTTCAGTGTTATCTCGTTTCGCATTATTTTCTTTATCGATTTCTTTTTCCAATAATGTAATCTCATGGATGTAATAGTTTTAAATTAGGCTTTTATTTTCCGCATTTTTCAATTATGTATCGCCTAAAGCCATGTAATAGCGTGAGACATTTATCTTTCCGCATCTTTATTCCGATTTTAATTTCCGCACCCTATAAACTGCTAGTAATTAGGCGTATGGCAAGATAAAATTGAACATAGCCTACTAATTTCAAGATAATATATTCAATTCAACACACTCTTTCACACATGCACCCCTTAGGTAATTCTCTCGCTGCCTTACGAATTCAAATGGTCATGTCCTCGAACGTAGAGGTATTCTAGCACCGCTGCTTTCAAAAAATCATCATAGTCCTTCGATACAAAGATCATAGACCCACGATGTCGCCTCCGAAAACATGATCTTGACCTCGATTGTCGCCTACGAAAAATGATGAGTCCCTTCGAATGTGCTAGGATACTTCCTAAGTTGCTTCTATGACCATCCGATGTCCCTTCAATGTCCTTTACATCCAACGAATGGGGTTACCTACCAACTAATGGTATGGATAGCACTATTCTAAAGGAAAGTAAATAACAAGAAACACCATTCCGAGTAGGTAATAAGACTTTAGTTGCTTGCTCTATCAAAATACTTTTCACACCTCACACTTTCATCAAAGTTCAAACTCTTTCAAAAACGAAACATTTCCGAACACTTTGTATACATTCTACATGAATCATTACAAAGTCAAAGGAAATGCCTTTTCAAAACATTTTTCAAACACACGAAGCACAATTTTAAAGTGATCTAAGAGTAACTAAGAGCCCGTAGATAACTACGGATGGAAAGGGGTGCTACCTTCCCTTTTCATAACCTTCTCCTTACTAAGAATCTAACGAAGGTCTTTTTCCACTTTTACCTTCCCTTAATTGATAAAATAAAAGCTATACACTCTCTATCCGACATTTGCGATACAAAACACAAAGTCAGGCCACTGGGACACACACGCGGTTTTATCCTTTCCTGATTGTTCTGCTTTTGGTTTGTATAACCATTTTGTTGTTTCGATTTTAGCGATGGTGTCGGTGTCAGTTGTAGGAATTTATGTTCCTATCTTGGCAACTCGCTTCCGAGTGCCTGGGCTCGAAAGAAGGACTAATTCCATGGTTAACGCTAGGATAGTAGCAATCTTGTTTGTCTATTGTCGAAAGATATCATGGGCTTTGCATCCTCGGTATGGTTGTTCGTGGTTTGGATGTCAGGTTAGGGAAGATACCTTGTTTTTTGATGTCGCTTGTGTATTGTTTAATTGATGAGGATTGAGTGGACGAATGCGTAGGCATGTCCAGATTGTCGTTTGGGTTGAAATTTTCGATGACCTAAAGTTTATAAGTGGGGAGAGTTGTACCGCTTTAATTAATATTTATTATATTAATATTTCAATTATTGATGTTATTTCATGATTTAGATTAAATATTAATCGATATATATGATAATATATTTAGCGACGCTTTGTCGGTCCGACTTTTATTCTGCTCGGGTTCGTAAAATATTATTCGGACCCATATTTAATTCTCGAAAATTATTTGAATTAATTGAATTAATGATAATTAGTAAGTTAGTGGGAGAAATTGTTGAGGATTGAAGTTTTCACCCTTGGCTTACTAGTAGAAATAATTTATAAACTATTTCTTCCCTTTCCTTCCATTTTTCTTACACCAAGCAAACATAGAGGAAGCTTGTAAGGAAAAATACCATTATAAAACCCTTTCATTTGTTTTTCTTCCATTTTCCAAACACACCAAGAATAGAAACTTGAGAGAGAAGAGAGGGTTTTGAAGAAGAAGAAGGAGGAGAGCAAGAGAGCAAGAGAGGAAGCTTGGGGTTGAGCTTTGTAGAGTCATCATGGATCATCCAAGCTAGAGGTAAGGGGTTTTATCTATCTCATATGGTTAGGGTTTGATAGTTGTATTTTGAATTTGGGGAAATTTGATAGTTATTTATAGGTTCGGTTCAATGATTATTGAAAATGTTTGGAAGTTGAATTAGGTGAGGATTAGGTATGATGTTATTAGTATTGTAGTATGTGATTTATAAATGGAAGTAGAAATGAAATAGAAAAAGCTGATCAAGAAATAAAAAGAAATAAAATGAATCAGAATATATGTATAATGCGCAGGAAGGAGGAGAATTGGAGTGGAAGGAGTTGTGAGGCGCCCACCTCCATGTGGGGAGTCCACCTCTATCCTGAGGCCCACACCTCCATTATCATATAAATAGGACGGCGTCCCACCATTGTAGGAAGGCAATGGGTCATTGCTATGCGTTTGATGTTGAAAATGTTGTTTTCGTGATAATTATGTTTCGCATAATTTTGATTTCTAGCCTCGTGTGTTTCAATTATCTCCATTCCATATACTAATAGTTGGTATTAATAAAATATAATTTGGACATAAGTTAGCGATTAAATTTGAAACCCGATTATGTTACGATTTCCGATTTCAAGAATTACGACAGAGTGTTGCCCAATCAAAATTGACATGCTAGCTAAGTTGGACGGTAGAACGTAGTGGTGAGGTTAGTTTTAGAAATTACGAAGTTTTACGAGATGTCCCGAAATAGGCCAATTATTTTGGTTTAATTGAATCGGATTGCGCTTAGTGGATTTAAGGCACATATGGACAATCCGACTTGTTGGTGATTATGATTAATGTTATTAGAATATTTCATGACGATTATTGATGTTTTGAATATTTTCCGCTTTTGGAATTGATTAATTAATTGATAATGATGCGGTGTGAATAAACCTAGCGTTTATGATGTGTATTTATTAATAAATACTTGTTAATATGTATGATGATGATATATGTCCTTGTACATGATGATGATGAATTATTAGTGATGTTTTGCATAATGCAAATATGGGGTATGATATTTATATGTTTTGAATAAATTATGGCGTGTGGCTTATGCCAATTTTGATGAGCCATGATGGTGTTTTGTGTTGTGTTGTGTTGTCTTTATCATTGAGTCACATACATTGCATTGGCGACGAGGCTTATGCTAGCGACCAGGCTTTTATGCCAAATGTTACTATTTATGGACAAAAGGACGGGTACCACATGCATAATATAGTCGTGTCTCATGGAGTCTTATGTTATATGTTTGAATTGTTTGGCTGGGTTTTAATTGATGAACGATGTTGAATTGCGATGATATATGATGCTTTGTTTGGTGATAATCTTTATGATGAACATGAAATGAATATGAATTGATAATTTCATGATAACTGCAGGAATATAAATGATGAGTTTTGTGATGATTTAACCTGATGAAATGCTTAATGCAAATGTGATGTGATGATGTTTGTGATTTATGGGCTTTTATGCCAAAAGCGATGTTGGGCTTTTATGCCAAAAGCGATGATGGGCTTTATGCCAAAAGCGATGATGGGCTTTATGCCAAACGCGACGATGGGCTTTAGCCAATTTGTGATGATTTTGTTTATATTGCTATGTTAATAGCATTGTTTGATGTAGTTGTTCACGATTTCCGTGTTAATTAGCGATGTATTAATCAGACGATTCCGGGTGACGGAGGTTTATGTGTTGTTGTGGTGAGTTGGCCGATGAGGCTAAACGATTAAGTGTAGACTATACACTTCAAATGATGAGAAGTAAGTGAGATTTAGATAGGCATTGGAATGCACTTACTAATTTATATAGTTTATAATTCCAAAACTATATATATTTATCATGCCTTTAATTATATGTTTTGGAGTATCTCACCCTTTACTTGTTTCATTGTTACCTTTATATTGGTAACATGAGTTGAAGACCGAGTTTATAATTGTTAGTCGAGTCGCTCCGATACGTAGCACCGGGGAATATTTAAGTCGCCTTGTTGTTGTTTCTTTATTATTATTCCTTTTGTGTATAAGAACCAAATTATGAAAACATGATTTTGATGAGGAAGTTTATTAAAGAAGATGTTTGATGTTTTGAATCAATTTATGTCTTCCGCGATGCTATGTATTCGAGACTTATACTTTAAATCAAACTGCTTAAAGTGAGTTGTTTTGAAGTGTGATGCTCAGTATTAAATTTATGAAATTTTAATTTACTCGATTGCATATAAAACCTTGTAATATCGCTATGTACCTCCTTCCAGAATAAGTATTACAAATCGTATCTCTATTTTTGACAATTTTCCTAGAATCCAAGAGCTATTGGATTTGACCGCCAACGCAACACTTCTTGTCCCTTGAAATAGAATGTGTCCGCCAACGGATCCACAATTTATCGCTTCATATGAATACTCCAGAGCAACTTACCTAAGCTAGCTTTACTCCAATAGGGAGGTTAACCGAGTTCAGATCACCTCAGCTTTAGGCTTACAAACGATTGCCATGCAATCGGAGCTCTCTTCATATCTCTTCTAACCACTCCACAAAAAACTCCAAATAACTTCATGTGCTTTAGGACTGCTTTAGAAGAGGATAACTTGCATCCAATATGCTAACATATATAAACAAAACACTTTTAATGAGTTGACACCTTCCCTCGACAGGATAAATCTAGCGCATCAATGCTTTATACGAGCCATTATTTTATCAATAAACGGATAGCATTGCTGAATAGTAAGCCTTCTACTAGAAAGGGAACACCTAAGTAGCGAAATGGAAGCTTACCTTCCATGAATCCAAAGGTTGTCAATGATTTCCTATTTTACCGAGCATTAACCCTCAAAATAGATGTTTACACTTAGCGGTGGTGGGCTTGTAAACCAGTGGAATCAGAGAATTGCTTGAACACTTCCATCATATAGTGCAACCGATAAATCTCCTATTTAAGAGCATCAAATCATCGCAAAGCTAATGTTGAAAAAATCGATTTTTGCACACTGGGATGAAACTGAAACTTGGATGCAATTGCTTAACGAAAACATGGAGATATCATGACTAAGATAAACAATAAGGTAGAAATTGGATCTCCTTGCCTTAATCCTCTTTTGGCTTTGAGAAAAGCAGAAATTTGGCCATTGATACAATACCTATCGACACCGAGCTAACACAAATCATTATCCAATCAATGAATTTCCTGGAGAAATTAAGTTTGTATGATCCTCCGAGAGTGCACCATTCCAATCGATCGTAGGATTTCTTAATATCCATCTGAATAGCACACCACAGAGATATGCTTGTGGTTGTATCCTCCGATTAATTCATGCGCCATTAGAATGTTATCATGGATCATCCTCCTGGTGGAGAAAAGCCGATTGGCTAGGTCTATAACCTCACTAATCACATTGCTCAATCTTGTAGTAAGACGCTGATATCAGCTTATACACCATCGTGCAACAATCTATGGGACAAAGTCTTCACAAACTTTGCATGGAATCTTTGGTATCAAGGTTACAACGGACAATTCTTTGTGCATACAAATGATTGTGTTCAAAGAATATTTGCACGCGCCTGTCAACACATCTTCCTTCACAATGATCCGTGAGCACTTAAAGAATTTAGCATTAAATCCATCTAAACGTGGAGCCGTATCACCAATGCTATTTAAAGCTTTAGATTTCAGCTTCCGTGAATGAGGTTGATGAGCCATTTTTACTTCTCCTTTAATTGAGCCTTTCCCATCACATCAATATCAATATGCCGCAATCACATTTTGATGTCCCAACAAGATCATGATAGAAGTCCGAATTTTTCCATTTTATTAGGTTCAGAGAAAATCTTTCCATTATTATCTACCAACTCGTCTATCTTGTTTTGCTTGTAGTCTCCCTTCACAATAGCATGAAAATAAGCGTTGTTAGAACCCCAACTGAACCCAATCAGCTTTGGATCGTTGTCTCAATAACGCTTCCCTCCTCAAAGATAAGTGATTTTGTCATCCAATGTTTTTCTTCATCTATAAAATATTTTGAAAGGGTCTCCCTGAATTGTTGGGTCTGATCCAGACGAGCTCTCAGACTCCTCGCAACCTTTAATCTCTGCAGTAGTTCTCCTATGCAATACACGAAGCAATTTGCACTCGCTTGAGTTTATGCTAAAGCACAAACATAGGTTTATTATTGCCTTCAACCGCCACACCAACTCTCTTAACTATCTCCAAGAAGTCTGGTTGCTCAACAGTTATTAATGAATTTAAATCTTGTCCTCGGGTATAAGTCTTGATTGCAATTTTAGTTTCACTCTAAGGGTTATGATCCGAAATGTGAGCATCGTGACTTCCACCTCACCGCTGTGAAATTGCAAAAGAACTAAGCCTTGTTACATATAGCCCTATATATTCTGAATAAATAGGTCTATGGTATGTTTATTAAACCATGTAAAATGACTTTAGTCTCATGTCTCCGCTAAGTCCGCAGCCTAGCATCATATCAAGATCCAAATCTGGCGATGAACGTTACACTCTATCAGCACAAGTTAGCACATCATTGAAATCACCAATGATGATCCATTGGTCCTGGTATTAGCAGAGCCAGATCTTGATATCTTCCAAAAATTTCCTCTTCGCTGAAGTTGGTTATGCGATAAATGAAGGTAACCCAAAGAAAAAATATGTTGATCATTTAAGTCACACATCTCAAGTGATAAATTGATCACCAATCGCTTCTTCTTCATCTTTAGCTCCTTATGCTTCCACAGGATCCAAATTCTTCCATTTGGGTGCTTGTCGAAATTATCCAACCAGCTCCAATCATGTCCAAAAATCTGTCTCACTTGTTGGGCTTTATTCTGCTTCACTTTAGTCTCAAATAGGAAATGCAAGGCACAAGTAACCTCTTGAGATGAGCCTTAATCTCAAGGTGCCTTTCAGTTTTATTAAGGCCCTCATATTCCATGTGAGGATCATGGAACATCAAATGCCTTACCATCCTCATAACAAAGGATAGCAAAGCCATTTCTACATCTAACCCCATCATCACGCATCCTTGCTTTATCTGAGTTACCAAGCCCAACTTTCCTTGTTGTTTTGTTTGGGGCAGCGGGTTTCATCGCTGGCATTTTCTATGGTCTATCATGTATCTTCTTCCTTCTCCTTCAGAACTCGTAATTAGCTTTATTAGATTACTCTGCATCCACCGCTTTTCCACCCATGTTTGAGCGACTTAGACCTGCTTTATCTTTTCACAATTATGCTCCATTTTGTTAATTTTTTTACAGAAAGTAGGTTTCCATTCATACTCAACCTTCTGATGGATTCTACTTCCCTGAGGATCTCTAATGTAAATTGTGTCCTTTAACTCACTTGTAATATCAACTTCAATGAGCACACTTGCATATGTAATTCGATGTTTCTTTGTTGTGCACTCATCTGTCATGATTAGTTTTCCAATAGCACTTGCAACTTTTCCTATACTTTCTTCCCCCCAATAAGTAAGAGGGAGTTGGGGAAAGGTGACCCAGATTGGCATGACTCGCACTGCATCCTTGTCCAACGAGAATTGAGGTCTCCATTCAAGGAGAAACATGGGGTGTCTGAAAATTGTATATGGTCCTTTTCGCAACACCAAATCTTTATCCTCCTTTGAATTCATCTTTATATAAAGTAGCCCTCTTCATTGTAGAAAAGTTCTCGTAATGTTGCAAAATCCTGTGTTTTCATCATGAACTTTTCACAAATCATTATAGTCAATTCACCCCCAATTACATACATAATCGTGGCATTCTCCCAAAACTTTAGCTCAAAGACGATGTCTTTCTTTAATAATAACTTCAATTTCACCATTAATGATGACTGGAGGTGTATATTTGATGTTCAACCCATTTGTTGAGGTGCGGTTTCCTTTAATGACCGCTACCCATGGTTGTGTTGGTTTTAGTTGTTCTTCATCCCTGCACTTTCTCTTCCTCTGTATTGTGTCTGGGATTCATTGTCCAATTTCTTTTGTTGTCTTCTATATCGATGGGAGTGGTGATTCGTTGTTCATGAGAGGTAGACGCGGTGAAAGCTCTAACAAATGATGTATTTAGATACACATGTGAATTTAAAGTTAAATAATAGATTAATTAGTATTTAATGAAAAGTACAATGAAAAGTTATGAAATCAAAATATTACAACAAATAATATGATTATACAAAATATAATGGTAAACTAGACAAATGATGTATTTAGATACATGTGAATTTAAATTAAATTATGTAATGTTAAAATAAACTCAATGTATTAAGTAATTTAAAAAAAACTTGTGACATGGAGAAAGAAAAAATTAACATTTGAAAATTGTTCCGGACTCGCCCACTCTAGGCCCAATAGAACAAAGGCCCATTGCCCTTGTAAACAGCAAAAGGCCTACTGGGGCCACGTGGCCAACGGTCCCGACCGCCACGTGCCCCCGAGAATATCGGACTTTACCCGATCGCCTCAACCGCCACACGCCCCCGAGAATTTCGGAATAGACCTGATTTATCGGCGACATCTAGGGAGGCCACGGTCGCCTCCAGCGCACGCAAGCCCTAGTAATCCGCTAGTGGGCTTGGACCTTGCCCACTAACGATCTTGGCCCAAACATTGATATAAATACCCTCTCACTCTGAGAGGGTCAGTATCTCATTCTTTACTCTTCTTACTTGCTTGCTTCTCCGCCTCTTCTTACTTTGAACGGAGTATCTCGTGTAATTCTCTTCACTTTAGACCACCGCTTGATCGGGCCAAGACACCTTTGATCGTACGATCTGGCGCCTGTCTGGGAAACTTGCTTCCGTCTCCTTTCATTCAGCTTGACAAAGCAAATCAAACTCCATTTGTCATGGCCAACCCCGCAACCAACATGGAGAATCCCTCCACGACGATCCGCCGAGCAAAACAACACTGCTTTCCCGAGACAAATGCTCGATGGGCACACTGCCTCTCTTCAACCGGATCTTACCGAGATGATGAGAGTAGACTTCATCGCTGCCGCCGGACAATGAGTTCAGCCTCCAGGGTGCAGCCCACCCGACGCAGATCCACAAAGAACGCCCTCTTCGCGCCATCAATAATACCAACCTCATGTTAGTTCACCCAAGGAACGCTCCACATCCCTCGAATCCTCCTCAAGATCACCAGAGATCCGATTCCCGGTCAGCCTCCCCGAAGACATCGTTCCCGAACTCCCCTCATGAGAACCGGTGGAGGGACGATTCTCCCAGCCCCGACGCTCTAAGGCGAGGACCCGCGACCGAGCCGGAATCCTCAAGGGCTGCCCAGGAGCGACTGCGTTCATCTCGGCAGAACGGGAAGCCAGAAACAAGAAAGTCGGGAAAACACCTCCGCACCAAGGAGCACACCACCAGCGCCGCCACCACTCTCACTCACGCCTCCCAACAGAGCGACGAGAAGACCCCGCGGTCCTCTATCCGCTCCGATCATGGAGGCGCTCATTCCTCGGGAATGGAAAAACCCCTCACCGCCAATTATGATGGGTCGATGATCCTATCGATCACATTGACCCGAGGCCATGCCCAATACCTAAACGCGGCATGACCAATCAAGTGCAGGTTGTTCCCCACCACTCTCCACAAGACAGCAATGGACTGGTACAAAAGCTTGCCCCCGGGGTCCATCCACTCCTAGAGGGAGCTAAAAGCCCAGTTCACGAGCACTTTCACTGCCTCCCGCAGGCATCCGAAGACCGAGGCCTCCCTCGAGGCTATTATCCAGAAGGGCGACGAGACACCGGAGTACATCGACCGTTTCAACAGGGAAGCAATACAAGTACGCTGTGACGACCAAATGAAACGGTACCTGTTAGAGCGGGGACTCCTCCCCGGCACAGACTTTAGAAAGTCACGCCGATCGAGCCTCCCGCCACCTTCGATGCCCTCCTGGCTGGCCTCGCGCACATCACTTACGAGGAGAAAGAGGCCGCCAACCGCGCGAGGGACCCGAGGAGTCGGGTCGGGGAACCCCACTGACACCTGACAACCGACGCCCAGAGGTGGCCGTCCTCCGCTCAAGAAAAAAGCGATTTATGTTCCCGAGATTCTCGAGAACGAGGCCCGGCTGGTCGCTTCTAACGATTATACTCCATTGACCGCTTCCCATTTAGCGATCCTCGCCGAGTGCTCTGGCCACGGAGTTCAAAGACGGAGGGCCGACGCCCAAACCCACCTGAAACTGTGCACCGACAAGACCAAGTATTGTCCGTGATTACATGAGTCACGACCATTTGAATCCAGGATCAAGGCCTACCTCAAGGACGCAATCAAACATTAATCAAAGGCGGACGACCGGCAAGATAAAAACCCTGAAGCATCTAGAGGTGCCCGAGAGAACAAGAGGAGGTCGAGGACGAGGCCCACCCCAAGGATTCCGCCCCATCGATAGCATACTCAGTGACTAGACCAGATGACTTCCACGAGCCCACCTTCACTCACAGCCCGTGGGAGGAGTTCCCCTCTGCAATGGTCATCTCCGACGGTGGTGACGCCCAGCTGTCCATTAACTCCGCTTGCCGGAAATTGACTAGGTGATCAAAAGGCTCCACCAACAAAGTTTCTCTCGAAAGGGCCCAGGCCGATCCGAGCCGATCACCTTCTACTTGGAAGAACTCCCCGGAGGAGCGCCCAACGCCCATATTCCCCTCCTTATCAAAGCAAGGATGGCAAATTTCGAAGTCCACAGGATCCTAGTCGACAAGGCGCGCCCGCTGACGCCATGTACACTCACACTGCTTCGAACACCATGTACCGACGAATCCCATCTATCACCATACGTGGATCCGACCTTCAGGATCCAACGGCTCCACGCCCCGACTCGGGATACGCCGAGCTCACATTCGGCGAAGACGTTGCCTCACATCAAAGTTCGCCCCGTGATCGATCGCCACCCTCTACAATGCTATTCGGAAGAACTACATCACGAACTCACCGCAGCCTCGACCGTCCATTTGAAGCTCAAGTTCCACACCAAACGGGGACGCGCGCTACCATCTACGGCGACATCAAGGCGACGAGGAGTGCATGGCGCCGCAGCCTGGGGATGACCTCGGTCGACCCAAAGGATGAAGTCGACGGATGCTGCAGGATCTGGATCCCGCCCACCTGCATGGCGAGTTCGAGCTCGCTCCACTCCGGAGAGGACCCTAGCACGCAAGGCCAAGATCTGGCACACTCCTCAAGCCTCGCGGAAGCCAACTTAGAGCTTGGCTTCGGACAACGCAGATCTCTCGCATGGAATGTAGCAGATGCCCGGACCGACCTGAGGTCGCCCGCCACCACCTCGCTTATAGATCCACTGCCAGTGAGGCACCAGGGCGAGTGCCCCCCAGAAAGCGTGAGGTCATAAAAGCACAAAGACCTCCTGAGGAAAATTTTATTCCGAGGCCACGATTCAACTTGGTTGTCAAACGTTGTACTCATTAAAAATCTAATGGAAAATGGCGGATATGTTGACTAATCGATCTTAATCGGCATGTCCCAAAGATGCATTTCCTTTACCTAACATTGACATGCCTGGCATAAATTCGGCCAGCTTATAAATTGCTTCTTTTGATGCTTACCAAAGTTATACCAGATTCCCATGGCTATGGCCGACAAGACTTGGTAATGCCTTTACCGGAACTATTACTACAACGTAATGCCCTTCTGACTAAAAGAACGTGAGCAACCTACCGGTGGATGATGAAAAAGGTCTTCCAAAAGGAAATCGGTGACATGCTCGAGGTATACATGGACGACATGATCGCCAAGTCCCACTCGAGGACGACCACGCCTCACATCGAAGATATTCGATCAAGCCCAGCACGTAACGCGATCTAATCCGAGAAGTGCATGTTCGAGTCAAAGTAAGTTCCTCGGTTTTACTTAACCGAACGAGGAATCGAGGCTAACCCCGTGCGTTCTCCGAATTGCCCACTTCGATCAAAGAAATCCATTCAAATCTTGAACGGTACCGACGTCCCTATCCCGCTTGCATGAGCTCGGCACATCATGCCCTCCCATTCTTGTTGAGAAAGGGCCGACCTTAATAGAACGAGGAGAGCAAGCCCTCCTTCACCTCGACGGGCACTTCAACCACCACAGCACCGCGCTCTAGCTCCGAAACCTTGTATTTGTACTTCTTAGCCGATCCAATGAAGCAGCCGAGCGGCACTCATACGTGAAACAAGACACGGCAAAACCGCTTACTTCACAAGCAAAGCCCTTCAAGGGCTCGAGACAAGATATCAAAGAATCGAAACGTGACCGCCTCTATCACCGCGAGGAGATTGCGATACTACTCTCGCCCACTAATCGCCGCATTTACCTGAGCAACCCATCAACAGCCTCCGCCTCTTTACATGGTCGGACGGATGCTTAGATGGTCCTCGAACCTCCGAGTTCGACATCCGATACGAAGGTGTTATACCCCAAAATTTTCCCTCCTATTTCTCAAAACATTCCATACATTCATGCTCAAGGATTCCTCAAGAGTCGACGACAAACTCACTCTAGCAATCAACCCAAATTAGGGTTTGTTATCCTCGATCCGATGAACTTCCAACATCTCCAATGATCATCATGCCTCCTCATATGCTTCAAAGATTCTCCATGACAAGTTTCAAGCCTTATAAGTCAAGTTTCCTTAATTGCTTTCGATGGTTGAAATCAATTATATTGGTCAAAAAGTCAACTCGTGGTCAATATACATCAAACTTTGATTTTTGGTCAACATCCTCAGTTTGAAGTCATTCATCATTTGATCAAGGGTTGATCATGATTCATCAAGAAAACTCAAGATTTGCTCAAAACTTAAACTTTCCAAATTAGGGTTTTCAAGAAAAGTCAACTGAACTTTGACTGCATAACTTCTTCATACTTTCTCGAAATTTTTCCACCTCTCATTTTGAAGGAAATTCAATTTCTACAACTTCATGTCTCACAAGAATGTTCAAAAATGCTTCATTTGGAAGGTATGGATCAAAACATTACAGTGTCCTTTTCAAAGTCAACAAAAGTCAACTTTTGTTTTGAAGATATATTGAGAATGGAAATCCAATTGGGATGAAACCAAAGAGGTTGTTTAGAGGACTCTTAGAGCTTCTAAAAAGTCCAAGAATACTCAAAAATGTGGAAAATTGAGCAAAATACACCTTGCACAAGTTGGGAAATTTTGAAGAGGTGCACAAAGAGAAATACTTACCAAAATCAAAATTTTGCAAATGGGCCTAGTTTTCTTCATTCAAACTTGTTCCTTAGACAATTTGGAACATCCAAGCCCAATGCCACAAATTTAGCTTTTATTTTTCTAATTGATTGATTATTCATTTAAATACAAATTAAATTCAAAATAAGGTATAAAATCAAAATTAATTGCAAATTGATTTTTCTCTCAATCTTGAGATCAAGTAACTCATAAATGCTGGAAAATTTCGGAATTATCATTGATTTGGCAAGAATTTAATTGAAATTGATCAAAAAAGATAAGATTTGATTTTGTACAAAATCAAATAATCTTTGCATTGATTGATGATTATTTGTTCCTCAAATCAACTCACTTTTCATCCATTATAAATATACAATGCATATCACAAGAAAGAATAGAAAATTGCCTCAAGAACCCTAACCTAAAGTAAAAATCATGGACCTTCAAGCAACTGCCTTTGGTTTCAGCATTTTAACGATTTTGAGCATTCCATCGTGTTCCTTGGGTTGTTTAGAGTCGATCCAATCTTTATGTTACAAACCATCAAGAATCAAGCAATCCCGATTTCGGTTTGTTCTTCCTTTTCCAAAATCGATTCAATTTTCATGCGTTATTAACATGTTTTGTTGTTGTTTTTGTGTTTAGAACGAAGCTTGGAAGCTCGGGTAGTTTGATTGAATTTCCATGGCTTAAAACATTGAGTTACCATTGCTAGGTTTCTTTTCGAATTAGGCTTCCTTTAAACGGAAATTGGACCAAAAGACCACCACCATCGTGTTCGTGACAATGTTTCCAATCGAACCATGCCTCCGAATGTCATTTATATTACTTGTGTTTGATTTTGAGAATTGGACTATAGCGTCGCAACCGAGGCCACGCTATCTTTTCAAAATTCAAAACGAAGAAGACGAAGCTTGGCGCGTGATCTGACTATCGTGGAGCGACGTTCGTTCTAAACCATCTACCCCACGTGCAAGCCAAAAAAACTCAATTGGTCAAGGCGGGCTGAAGGCAAGGTCACCAGTTCGATCCTTGGAGACCATTTATTTTGCTTCTTTACAAATTAACATGTTTTCTTGTTTTTTTATATTTTTTTTTATTTAATATTTTCATCTATTTTAATTTATCTTTCATATTTTTATCATGCATCTAAAAACCCCAAAAATATTTATTTTTGCATACTCATCATATAAAAATACTTATTTAATTTTTAAAATTAAAATATTATTTTTGCATGCATATTTAATTTAATTTCTATTTTATCATTTAAATCACTTTAATTGCATTTTAATTATTAAATTAACTCCAAAATTCCCAAAAATATTTTAGCATATTAATGTTATTTCTGTATAATAAAAATTTTCTCATTCAAAAATTATAATTTTACAAACAATTTCCTCTTATTCAATTTCAGATTTCATTCTTCATCTCTGCTCACAAAGTTATCCTGCTTTGACAATTTTTATTGTTTTCTTTTCATATTATGTAATTGCCTATGGGATGTAATAGTTTAATTAGGACTTTATTTTCCGTGACCTTCAATTATGTATCTTCCTCAAAGCCATGTAATAGCAGGATTTATCTTTCCACTTTATATTTCCGCATTTACTCGCACCCTATAAACGCTAGTAATTAGGCGTGTATGGCAAGATTAAAATTGACATAGATAACTCATAACTCCAAGATAAAATATCTGAATTTGACACACTCTTTTCACACATGCACCCTTTAGGTAATTCTTCTCGCTTTTACGATTAAATGGTCAAGTCCTCGAACGAGGTATTCTAGCACTGCTGGGTTTACAAACAAATCATCATAGTCCCTTCGATACAAAAGATCATCAGACGATATGTCGCCTACGAATACATGATCTTGACCTCGATTGTCGCCTACGAAAAATGATGATAGTCCTTCAAATGTGCTAGGATACTCCACAAGTTGCTTTCTATGACCATCCGATGTCCTTCGAATGTCCCTTCTACATCCAATCTAATAGGTTACCTACCAACTAATGGTATGGATAGCACTATTCTAAAGGAAACTAAAAAACAAATACCCAAACTACTACCGAGTAATAAAGACTTTTAGTTGCTTGCTCTATCAAAATACTTTTCACACCACACACTTTTCAAAGTTCAAACTCTTTTCAAAAACGAAACATTTCCAAACACTTTTGTATACATTCCTACATGAATCATTAAAGTCAAAGCGAAATTTTTTCAAAACATTTTTGTAAAACACATAAAGCAATTTTTAAAGTGATCTAAGAGTAACTAAGATCCCGTAGATAACTACGGATGGAAAAGAATAATTTCCTTTCATAACCTTCTCCTTACTTTTAATCTAACGAAGGTCTTTTCTCGTTCTTTTCACCTTCCTTTAATTGGATAAAAGAAAAGTCGGTGGCGACTTTTGCTATCCGCATTTGCGATATAAAAATCTCAAAGTCAGCTTCAACCAGACATGTAATCAAGCGACTACGGAGACACCCTAAAGAGAGAATGCTTAGGATTTCTAGATCATTTTTACTGTTTTCTGTTTTACTTGCTTGCTTTATCTTTAAGGGTTGCTTGGGTATTATACTTGGGATCCTACACCGGATCCGTTCTTTTAGGTAGTAACTAAATCGTCGCGACTGTTAGACGATATCGAAACGGTCAACATGATGGCTACGTTAGTGTGACACTTTGGATGTCCCGATACTCTTCATTTCCAAGTTGAGGATAGTATTTGGTTCTGCGGTGTCATCAAGCACCAACTAAACTTTAGAACTTAATGACCCATCTTGGCCATTGTAGGATAGATGAGCGTATTTTGCAGGCGTTACTGATGCTCATGCCATTAAGATCGACTTTTGGGATATTTTCGACCACTTGGTAGTCGATTGAAATAAACGCCTACGAGAAAGATCAATGATATGAGATTCCTAGAACCCGACACTATTATAGGACAGATGAACCAACTCAAACTTTTGTAGGGTAATCACCTATACCTCATGCAAGCCTTAAACCTAGGCTCATTGTGATTTGTTTGTGTGTGCTAAACATGACATCATGACATCATTCGCATTGCATATCATTTCTAACTATTTCAAGGACCTAAGGATTTATCTTTGCTCTGCTTTGTAGGGATTATGGCTTCAGAAAGACTATCTGAATCAACTTCATGGGTATACCTTCTCAACTCAAAGAATTGGTTCTCGAAATTCCCATCATGCTCATTCATCAAAAGACATGGTTATCTACTTGACTTGGTTATCTCCTTGAAGAAGATATGATGCATGTCCTATTCCAGCTTCTTGATCCAAACACCATTGCTTTACATTCCAGATTATCGCTTAGTTCCTACCTTGGAAGAGTTCTGCTACTTGGGATACCTATTCTTGATCGAATGCCATTCACGGTTTAGAAAAGGATCCTAGGTATGAAGACATCGCATCACCCTTTTACCTAAAGCGCCGGACATTGAAATCCAATTGGGAAACTAGAAGTGGAGTTAAGGGTCACTTGCTAAGTTCTTGATTAAGCTTGAGAATTCTCAAAGTTATGAGTTTCCATGCATTTGAAGACATTGTGGCCTGCTAATTTATGGTTTGGTTCTATTCTCTAACTCGATCAATTCATAGATGTCAACGCCATCAAGTTATTTCACTGTAATCCAATGCCTACTTTACTTGGAGATATTCTACATTCTCTCACACCGTATTTTACAGAGACAAAGAAATCTCATGTGTTGCATACCACTTTCCAGTGGTTTATTTCAGACCTTCCTCCACCGCTAGAAGAATGAACAAAGGATGAAGTGGTCTCAAAGTTTAATGTCACTTCCCATTCGGATATCCGTTGGTGTCTTTTCTCTCAAAAGGACTTCACATTCATTGAGCGCTGGAGAATTCCTAATGTACCACTCCTTGGCATAAGAGGAGGTATCACTTACAACCCTTCTTTAGCTCTACGTCAATTTGGTTTTGCTCAAGAGATGGTCCTCATGATATGCTTTCCAAGATATTGTGTTCACAACCACGATCTCCGGATTACCGACGAAGGTTCATACATGCTTGGGGCATGGTAAAGAAGATCGATACCAAGACTTTGGGGCACCAAACTCCATTCCTTGGGAACCTTACCTCAAATGGGTGTGAGCTCGAGTTCAAAACCTCATGATGCCATTCACTGCTCTACCAAGAATTATGGAACCCGCTACATAGGTGACGTGATCCTATATCGCTCTCCATCCCGACATGCCCACTGATTTTGAAGACTTGAAGAGATCCTGATTCAACTAAAAGAAAAGGGATACATAAGCCTGCTGCTATGTGCTTAGAAGAAAGTACTAGAGTTGACCTGCTACTTCACGGAGCGCAACATCAACGCCTATCTCGGCACCAAGAGGAAGCGCCCATGGAGATTTAGAGCTTTAAGATTATTATGCCTTTATTGTTTTGAACTATCTTTGTACTTAAAAAGAAAAGAATAAAAAAGAGAACTAATAAAATGTTTGTTGTGCTTGTTTAACAAATTTAAATTCCTAAGGTCCTTGAAAACATTGCATTGCATTCATAAACATTGCATATCATGGCATAACATTGCATAATTGTACATTGAAGATTGGTTTTCTCATTCTCTCGCTATTTATTTTAGCAGAATGGCTCTTGAACAGATGGTCAAAGATCTCCAGCCCGATGCCTGGGCCCAGGAGATGTTCACTAGCTTGGTCCAAGGCCAAGAAGATATGAAGAAGCTCATCAATGTGAAAGAGGGTCGCTGGTGTTCTCAACATGGAAGACGTTATAAAGGTGGTCCTAAAGTGGTTAGTCGGATAGAGCTCTCAAGGAAGGTCAAGACCGAGGGAAGGCCAAGGGTAACGAAGACAATCAGCGTGAGCCCGAAGAAGGAGAGAAGATCAATGATGATGACCAAGATCATGAAGATGACAAATACAAGCAACTTGAAGACCGTCCTAACGCTGTGGAAAATCGAAAATGTCCGGCTGAATTTTGATGATCCGAGTCTGTCCCTAGTGGTGATTCCTCCCAAGTTCAAAGTGTCCTACTTTTGCCAAGTATGATGGCATTTTTGTCCAAAGCTGCATTTGAAGTCCTATGTTCGTAAGATCAACCCCTACATGACGAGAAAGTTGTGGATGCATTACAAGAGAGTTTGTCCGGAACTAAGTTGGAGTGGTATTATCAACAGAGAAATGACCGATCCGTACTTGGAGTGACTTAGCAGATGCTTTCTACAAACAAGATGAGTACAATTGAATTGACACCCACTGCATGCAACTACAGAGCATGTCTATGGGTCGGACGAAGTTCAAAGAGTATGCTCGAAATGGAGAGATCTAGCAGTGAGTTCAACCACCCGTCCAATAGGGAGTTGGTTGATATGTTCACGGACACCGACAGTCCATTCTTCAATCATCCGATTGGGAATTCTTCACGGATTCACCGAAATGATACTTATGGAGAACGATTGAAGTTGGAATCAAGAGTGAGAAGATTCATGTAGAGTCATCATCAAATGCTGCGAAGAGATCTTTTGGTGGTAAGAAAGAAGCCAATGTTGTGTATGGTCAGAAAAGCCGAGCCAAGACCGACCATGCTCAATCTGTGGGGGCAGCTGATCTCTAATCCTACATCAGCACAACTCGCCGAGACAACGGTAATCAACGCGCCATGAAGACAATTACGAAGATCAACATGCCTTTGTCGCAGCCTTGCAACACATGTTGAAAGGAAATGATTACCCTGAGGGATCCTCCTCAAAACATCAACACTTCCTCTCCGAGATACAATCCCAATGCTAAGTGTGCTTACCACTCCAACAGCCCAGGGCACGACACCGACAACTGTTGGGCTTTGAAGAACAAGATTCAAGATATGATTGAAGCTAAACAGATTGAGTTTGACCCTCCGTTGAGACTCCAAATGTGATCAACGGCGCCTAACCATGACAAAAGTTCCAATGCTATTGGTGAGAACTTTATGTCTTCAACATAGATGACTTGACCATTCCTCCGATGACCGTTAAGAAGAACTTGCTGCAAGTCGTTAATCCAGATGCCCAGAGAATTGTGGTGCCCATCCGCACTGATGGTTGTGCTTGGTTGAGAAGACGTGTTCAGTGCATGATGGATAACCGCGAAATACTATTCGTGAAACCACCGTGGAGAACTGTAGAAGACATGTCTAAGAAACTAAAGATCAAGATGGAATGACTGCATTTATGTGGGATACCTTGGGGAAGCTAGTGGAAAGTTTGATTACATGGTGAAGTACTGCCCCGAAGCTACAAGATTCCTATTGAAGATGTTAAGCGACTGGATGGGGTGACTATTCCTGTAAGCTATGTTGATGTTAACACAATAAGAATTTCTCCTCACGATCCCGTGCCTAGATGGCACCTCTCATCATTTTCTCCCGCACAATTCCATATTCCTCCCATAAAGCTATCCCTTGGAATTATGGATCCATGTTTACATATCATGGCCAAGACCCTCCGACCATTGAGGATCCTATGCCTGAAGCTACCATTCTCGACATTGACAACATCACCGGATCCAGAAGGTGACCTTAATCGAAGAGTATTCTCTCCGTAAATCTCTCCAAAGGACACTCGTGACTCCACTCGCATTCCATCCATTCAATCCATTCCAAGCTTAGAGGCATGAATCATCCCGCCAAATTATACCAAAGGAAGGTCAAGACACCTCTAAACAAGAAATGGAGGAAATTAAGATTATCAAGAAGAGTGATTACAATATCGTGGAATGTTGGGATAGACTCGTCCAAAATTTCCATGCTTGCTCGCTTTCTCCGCCTCGAGGCTCATGCCAATGCCCCGTGAAGTTTCAAGAATGCCTGCGTACCGCAAGACACTACTACCGATCAATTTGAAGTTTAGCTAGCCCGCCAACAACGGCCTAGCTTCTCTCGATGTTGATTTGATTTCGCCGAAGGAACACAACAAAGCCTTGTACATCTCTCATGGAATGTGGGGCGTTACATTATCTCATGTTTTGGTGGATACTGGTTCTCATTGAACATCCCCGCCAAAGACCGCTTTGATCGTCGATGTTGAAGGATTGGTTCTAAAACCTGACATTATTGTGAGAGCTTTTGATGGTTCTAAACGAACAGTACTTTGAGAGCTACCGCTTCATAAAGTCGGTTCCCACTTTGATTCCACATTTTTGTCATGGATATCCGGCCCGCTTATTTTAGCCTACTTGGACTCCCTTGGATACATGGGGTGTGGTTACCTCTACCTTACACCGTGTTGAAGTACCGGGAAGGTTGTTATGTGTGAAGAAGAGTACATGGTCACCATTCATGTTTCATTCATATCTCGAGATGGAAGGTGAATTCTTGAGACTCCGTCAAGCTTTTAAAATCCCTTGAGTCATGCTTGTCGACCGTTATTCCCCTGGTTACTGGTGCTCCGCCTAGGATGGCTTCGCTGAAAGATGCTCGTAGCCAGAAGAAGGAGGTAGTACTATTTGGGGTCACTCCCCGATCTTCCTTTCAACCGACAAGACCTGTTTAGGCTTTCACCATCTGGCATTCAAGATGATACGCTAACGCCAACCCTCCGCGATCAGTGGAATCCAGAAGACGATGACTTTGACATGAGATGGATCTTCCAACTCGACGGCTCAGAAATGGAAGACCAAGACGTACACCACCAATCTCCTTTAAACAGGAGTAATTTCTCTGTTTGTTTTGCTTTTCGTATTTCTATTTTTGAACAATAAACTCTAAAGCCTAGTACCTTGCCCTGCATCATGGCTCGTTTATAGGGTTAATTATCATCATTTGCATATTTTCATTCAATAAAATTGTTGGACTTTTGCATTCAATTGTTTGTTTTCTTTCTTTACTTTATCACCCCTTCAAAAGCTATGTGTTTTACACACCCACGTGATACAATGCGTAATCACCTCGAATCTCGCTGATACACTTATGCTATTTGCTAAATATGACTTGATAATCCGATCTACCAAGCCAAGACGAAGGTGAGGAAGATTGTGAAGTGCCGGAGAACTTGTCGATCGCCATGAAGAAGAACGAGTTATACAAATGGCCACGAAGAGCAAGTTGAGGTTGTGAATTTGGGTACTAACGAAGATGAAAAGAGATCAAGATAGGAGCAGTCTTGAGGACAAGTTAAAGAAAGGTTGGTCAGATGCTACGAGACTATATTGAGGTTTTTTTGGCTTAATACACAAGACATGCCAGTCTAGATATTGATATTGTGGTGCAACCAACAAACGAAGGTTTTCTCCAAGAAATGTATAAGTCTGGCTGATGCGCCTTGAGATGTCGTAGAAAATCAAAGCCGGGTTATGAAGGCTTCAACGCGGATTTCTAGTTACTTTTACCCGCAGAAGGTCAAATGTGGTACCAGGACGGAAGATGGTAAGGCATGAATGTGTGTGGATTACAGATCTAAACAAAGCAAGTCCGGAAAGATTTACTTCCACTTCCTCATATGATGTTCTAGTTGACAACACCGCTTTCATAAAGTTTTCTCCTTCATGGATGGTTTCTCTCGGTTATAATCGATCAAATGGCTCCCAAGACATGGAGAAGACTACTTTGTTACAATAAATGGGCACGCTGCTATAAGGTTATGCCGCTCGGATCAAGAATGCAGCGCCACTTATCAGCGTACATGGTGACATTATTTCATGACATGATTCATCACGAGATAGAGGTCTACGTTGATACATGATAGCTCGATCACTGCATCAAGAAGAGCATCTCGATCATTTGCGTAAATGCTTGACGATTGAAGAAGTACAACCGACTTAATCCAACAAGTGCACCTTTGGAGTCGATCCGAAAACTCTTAGGGTTTGTTGTTAGTGGAAAGGTATTGAAGTTGACCCACCAAGGTTAAAGCTATTCAAGAGATGCGATCCCAGACCTAAAAGGAGGTCGAGGTTTTTGGCCGCTTGAATTACATTAGATTCATTGCACATCTAATCGCCACTTGTGAGCCAATCTTCAAGTTACTAAAGAGATCAAGTGGTAGAATGGAACGACAATCGCAGATCGCAGTGACAAAATCAAGGAGTACTTACGAATCCTCATTCCGATGTCACGGCCGGCGAAGACCTCTTGTCATGTACTTAAAGATTAGAGAACTCATGGGGTGTGTCAGGGGCAACATGATGAGTCCGTCGAAAAGAGTATGCAATATACTACCTTAGCAAAAGTTACCGATCGTGAAACAAGATACCATACCGAGAAAACTTGCAACATGGCTTGGCTTTCGCTCACCACTAAGATGATAGTCGACTCAACTACCTTTGTTGATCTCTAAGATGGATCCGATAAAATATATATTTGAGAAGCCATCTCTCCGAAGAATAGCAAGGTGGCAAATGATCTTGACCGAATATGAAATCCAAAGACACTTCTCGAAAGGCAATCAAAGGAAGTGTAGTAGCCAATCATTTGGCTCATCGCCGTGAGATGACTACTACCTATGCGCTCGAGTTTCCAGATGAAGATGTTTTGCTAGTTATCGATTACGTAAGAACTGTGCCCATGAAGGACCCGAACAAGGATCCCGATGGACTATGGTCTTTGATGGAGCCTCAAACGACTTGGCAAGGGCATTGGCGCCATCATTACATCCTCACAGCGTGACATACGCCTTTCACCGCCAGATTATGTTTCAGCTTGCACTAACAACATGGCCAATATGGGAAGGCATCATGGGTATTAAAATCATATTGACTTAAGAATCAAATTCTTGCAAGTGTATGGAGACTCAATTTTAGTGATCAACAAATCAAGGCGAGGGATATAAGCATCCGAATCTCATTTCAGACGAATATGTTTTGAGTTTGATCCCTATTTCAAGAGATTACTTTTGATCACATCCTACGAGAAGAGAATCAGCCATGCATTTATGGCTACTATGTCATCTATGTTCAAGGTTCGACGACAACGAGGCTCCCCGATCATCATTGAGAAGTTCGACGAACCAGTATACTGTTGTGAGCTTGATACAGAAGAGAAAACTTGGTACTACGACGTGAAGAGGTATCTTGAGACCTGTGGAGTATCCTAGGCATCTCATAACGATAAGAAGTTCTTGAGAAGATTTGCATCCAAATTCTTCTCAAAGAATCGTGATCTTTATACAAGCGCAATCACGACTTGTGCTTTACCTACGTGTAGACCAGAAAACAAATGAACGATCATGGAAGAGTTACACGGCGCATTTGGTACCCACTCCAGTGGACATACAATGGCTAAGAAGATTTTGAGAACAGGTTACTATTGGTCCACCATGGAAGTTGATTGTCACCCAATGCTCGGTCTTGTCACAAGTGCCATATATGCCGACAAAGTACACATACCTCCAAAGATCTCTAATGTCCTAACCACTTTGGCCTTTGCAATGTGAGGCATTGACATGATTGGAGAAATCAAGCTTCCACCGCCCAATGGACATCGCTTCATCCTTGTGGCAATTGACTATTTCACCAAATGGGTAGAAGCAGCCCTGTCGCTCACGTTAAGAATGTTGTGGCTCGATTCATCAAACATAATCTAACTGTTATATGGCACTCCGAAAGGATTATCATGTATAACGTTCTAATCTCAACAACAAAATGATCACCGAACTCGCATGCAGCTCAAGATCAAGCATCACAACTCTTCCTTATTGACTTAAGATGAATGGCGAGTGGAAGCCGCCAACAAGAACATTAAGAAGATTATACTGTAGATGAAGAATTTACAAGGATTGGCATGAGATGTTACCATTGCTTCTTCATGGTTATCGCACAAGACGGACATCAACAGGGCAACCCTTCTCTGTGTACGTATGGCAATCCTACCAATCGAGGTCTGGGACACCCTCAACCGTAGTCCTCCAGACGCAGAGTTAGCGAGATGATTGATCCGCACTTTGACCGGATCAATTTGATCGATGAGAACGACTCGAGCCCATCCGCCATGGATGATTTATCGTGTTTAATGATCAGCATTTAACAAGAAGGTCAAGCACCAAGTTTACCAAGTCGGTGATCTAGTCACAAGCGATCATTCTTCCACAAGGTGATTCAAGGCAAATGGACTCCCACCCATGAGGACCATTTGTAGTCAAGATGATTTTCAGCGGAGCTATGATATTTAGCACCATGGATGGCGAAGACTTCCCACACTGTGAATGACATAGTCAAAATACTACGAAAGAGACCCGCTAGGTCGATCGGCCTAGGCAAAATAGTATATCTCGGCGAACCAAAAGGTTCTGGCAAAAGTTAAGGATATATATAAAACATGTACACTGAAAGTCAAACCCAAAAAGGCGGTTTGGCAAAAAGGGTATCCCAGACCGAAACCCGAAAGGGCGGTCTAGGCAAAAGTTAGGGATTTAAGCGTACGACTATGTCTCGTCCAGATCACCTACTTCTAGACTATTATCAGCATCCAAAGTTCAAATGGCGTAGATCAATTCACTCACTTTCTACTGACAACAAGGAGATGAGATAGTTGAAATATATGATTACTAGCATAGTTGAAACTTAACGAGATTGTTTCCGCATAGCTTTTTACCTTTCTCTTGTATAAACTACTTGGCCATACGCCACATTTCGAGTTAATACAATTTCTTTCTCTTTAAATCTCGCTGTTGTTGTTTGCATAAAAGTCCAACGTTTGCTTTGAATGATTATATGCATCTAACAATAAATAGTTGTTTACAAACATGCGAAAAGTGAACAAACAAGGATAATTACTACAGGCTATCGGAATTGAGATGACGACGAAAGTCACCAAAATATTTCCCCGCAGAGCATGATCCCCAAGGGTGCTTTCCACGACAAATCTTCTCAATGAGTATAATTAGGAATTTAAGCAAAGGTTTCCACTCAACTAAGGCACATGTTACCTCCCAGAACGGTTAACTCAAAGCAGTAATATCTCTCAACGATCATCACCTCCCCCGCAGCAGCAGTATCCAGACTTGAAACTTGGTCAGATAGTGCATCGGAGGAAACCCACCTCTGTTATTTCCCAGCCAGAGGCATCAATGGGCTCCAACCCTGTCTCCCAACAACGATCGATTACTCTCCAGCAAGATCTATACAAGATCCCCAATGGAGCGCCTCCAAATTTTCCCCAGCAGGGTCTACGCACAAGATCCTTAGCGGCGCGTCTCTCGATCTCCATCATCCTCAACAAAATCTAGACTCAAGACTTGGTCAGATAGTGCATCGGAGGAATCAAAGTTATCTTTCTTCTCTTTCAAAAGGTAGGTTCTACCCACTCATCCCCAAGCAGTAAGTCGGAATCTTCGCTAACATCCACATCTTCTTCAAGATGGATATGTTTTGAAATACCACAACATCTATCATTCATACATTACTCATAAAAGTCATGATATATAATATGTCATTCATACATTGTCATGCATCATACTTTGCATAAGACTAACAATATTCTATCAAAGTTCTCTTGTTTTCCAAAACAGTACAAATCACTTCAAGCAAACAGTCCAGGATTAATGCCCAAGCCGCACGGAAAACTATCTCAACGACCACCCTAGTTGTCCTCCGGACAACAGATCCAAGATTACCCAAGCTGACGGAAACCTTATCCGAACGATCACCCGATGTCCTCTCACACAATGATCCGTGATTAATACCCGCTTTACGAAACCCTATCCGCAACGATCACACAAATTATCCTCTGATAACAGGTATTGGATCAATACCCGAAGCACAACAGGGAAGCTATCCACATTTTTCCAACCATTATCCCCTCAGAGTAATCAAGAAGAAAATTTATTCTCGACTTCTTATTATCAATAAAGAATTACAGAGTCTCATGTGATCTACTTGGTTTCGATGGCATCTTAAGCCCATCTCCGACTACTTGTCAACATTTCTCCACCTTCAGAATGCTGCATATTTGGTTAAAAACCAATACAAACCAATAACTTCATTCAAAGACGAGTGTTGAAGTCTAACGTACAACTCCCTCCGGATGGCATCTTAAGCCCATCTCCATGCTCCTTTCATTTCCAGGAACATCTACAGAGCCTAGTGTACGGCTCATTCCCCAGCATCACTCTCTCCAGATGGCATCTTAAGCCCATCTCCGACGACCTCCTATTCAGAGACATTCTTGAGTCTAGCTGCACGACTCATTCCCCAAAGAAATCTCCAATTCTCCAAATGGCATCCAGAAGCCCATTCCCCAGATCATCATAATCAATGAGTGCAAATTTTCAGTAGTATTTGAGTGTTCAATCATCTTCTACCTCCAGGTCACGAAAGGCAAGCATGCCAATCTAACCCTTCCAGTACAAGAAGATTGAACAGGGGAAGCTGTCATACCCCAAAAATTTGCCCTCCTATTTCTCAAAACATTCCATACATCCATGCTCAAGGATTCCTCAAGAGTTGATCAGACAAACTCACTCCTAGGCAATCAACCCAAATTAGGGTTTGGTTATCCTCAGATCTAGATGAACTTCCAACATCTCCAGTGATCATCATGCCTCCTCATATGCTTCAAAGATTCTCCATGACAAGTTTCAAGCCTTAAGTCAAGTTTCCTTAAATTGCCTGATGGTCGAAATCACAGATTGGTCAAAAGTCAACTCGGTCAACATACAACAAACTTCCTGATTTTTGGTCAACATCCTATTTGAAGTCACATTCATCATTTGATCAAGGGTTGATCATGATTCATCAAGAAAACTCAAGATTTGCTCAAAAGTTAAACTTTCCAAATTAGGGTTTTTCAGTGAAAAGTCAACTGAACTTTGACTAAGCATAACTTCTTCATACTTTCTCAAAATTTTTTCCACCACCTCTCATTTTGAAGGAAATTCAATTCTCTACAACTTCATGTCTCACAAGAATGTTCAAAAATGCTTCATTTGGAAGGTATGGATCAAAACATTACAGGTCCTTTTCAAAGTCAACAAAAAGTGAACTTTTTGTTTTGAAGATATATTAAGCATGGTAACTCCAATTGGGATGAAACCAAAGAGGTTGTTTAGAGGACTCTTAGAGCTTTCTAAAAAGTCCAAGAACACTCAAAAATGTGGAAAATTGAGCAAAATACACCTTGCACAAGTTGGGCAATTTGAAGAGGTGCACAAAGAGAAATACTTACAAAATCAAAATTTTTAAATGGGCCTAGTTTTTCTTCATTCAAACTTGTTCCTTAGACAATTTGGAACATCCAAGACCAATGCCACGAATTTTAGATTTATTTTTCTATTTAATTTGATTTTTATTCATTTAAATACAAATTAAATTCAAAAATAAGGTATAAAATCAAAATTAATTGCAAATTGATTTTCTCAATCTTGAGATCCAAGTAACTCTAAATGCTCGCAAATTCGGAATTCGATTTGGCAAGAATTTAATTGAAATTGATCAAAGATAAGATTTGATTTTGTACAAAATCAAATAATCTTTTGCATTGATTGATGATTATTTGTTCCTCAATCGCCTCAATTTTCATCCATTAGAAATATACAATGCATATCACACAAGAAAGAATAAAAATGCCTCAAGAACCCTAACCTAAAGTGAAAAATCAGACCTTCAAGCAACTGGGTAATTTGGTTGTTTGATTTTCAATCGATTTTGAGCATTCCATCGTGTTCCTTGGGTCAAGCTAGAGTCGATCCACTTTACAAGTTATAAAACCATCAAGAATCAAGCAATCCCATTTTATTTGTTCTTCCTTTTCCAAAATTGATTTTCAATTCTCATGCTATTAATATGTTTTGTTGTTGTTTTTGTGTTTAGAACGTAAGCTGCTTTCTCGGTAGTTTGATTGAATTTCCATGGCTTAAAACACGAGTAACCATTGCTAGGGTTCTCGCTTTGAATTAGGGCTTCCTTAAAACGAAAAATTGGACCAAAAGACCACCACCATCGTGTTCGTGGACGATGTTTCCAATCGAACCATGCCTCCGAATGTCATTTATATTACCCGTGTTTGATTTTGAGAATTGGTAGGGACTATAGCGCCGCATTGAGGCCACGCTATCTTTCAAAAATTCAAAGCGAAGAAGACTAAGCTTGCGCGTGATCCGACCATCGTGAGCCACCTGCTCCAAAATCCATTCGGCCTGCTTTCTAAACACGTGCAACCCACTGGCTCGGTCAAGGCGTTGGGGCTGCAAGGTCACCAGTTCGATCTCGGCAAGACCATTTATTTTTTCTTTTACAAATTAACATGTTTTCTTGTTTTTTTTATATTTTTTTTATTTAATATTTTCATCTATTTTAATTTATTTCATATTTTTATCATGCATCTAAAAAAACCCAAAATATTTATTTTTGCATACTATCATAAAAATACTTATTTAATTTTTAAAATTAAAAATATTATTTTTGCATGCATATTTAATTTAATTTCTATTTTATCATTTAAATCACTTTTAATTGCATTTTAATTATTAAATTAACTCCAAAAATTCCCAAAAAATATTTTAGCATATTAATGTTATTTCTTGCATAATAAACTTTTTCTCATTCGAATTATTTTTACTAACATTTTCCTCTTATTCAATTTCCTCGTATTTTATTCTTCATCTGCTCACAAAGTTATCCTGCTTTGATAATTTTATCGCTTTTCTTTTCATATTATGTAATCGCTTGGATGGGTAATAGTTTAATTAGGACTTTATTTTCCGCACCTTCAATTATGTATCGCTCTAAAGCCATGTAATAGAGATTTATCTTTCCGCACTCATTTTCTCGCACTTATAAACTGCTAGTAATTAGTGTATGGCAAGATTAAATGGACATAGATCACTCATAACTCCAAGATAAAATATTTGAATTTGACACATTCTTTTCACACATGCACCCTTTTAGGGTAATCCTCTCGTTGCCTTTTACGATTAAATGGTCAAGTCCTAACGTAGAGGTATTCTAGCACCGCTGCCTACAAACAAATCATCATAGTCCTTTACAAAGATCATAGACCCAATGATGTCGCCACAAATACATGATCTTGACCTCGATTGTCGCCACGAAAATGATGATAGTCCTTCGAATGTGCTAGATACTCCTACAAGTTGCCTTCTATGACCATCCGATGTCCCTTCTAATGTCCTTCTACATCCAACTAATAGGGTTACCTACCAACCAATGGTATGGATAACACTATTCTAAAGGAACGAAAACAACACTAAACGACCATTCGAGTAGGTAATAAAGACTTTTAGTTGCTTGCTCTATCAAAATACTTTCACACCACACTTTTTCAAAGTTCAAACTCTTTCAAAACGAAACATTTCCAAACACTTTTGTATACATTCCTACATGAATCATTATAAAGTCAAAGCAAATGCCTTTTCAAAACATTTTTGTCAAAACACAGAAAGCAATTTTAAAGTGATCTAAGAGTAACTAAGAGCCCAGATAACTACGGAAAGGGTGCATACCTTTCCTTTCATAACCTTCTCCCTTACCTTTAATCTAACGTAAGGTCTTTTCCTTGTTCTTTTCAACTTCCCTTAATTGATAAAAGAAAAGTCGGTGGTGACTTTGTTATCCGTAATTTATGTAAACAAAATCTCAAAGTCACCAATCAGACACATGTATGAAAGTTCTAAAGCGCAGGCGCTTGGCGATTTTGTCACCAAATGACGGCGCACGGCAGATGCCCATCGGGTCCTGAGATGACCCTACATGTCGATTGAGCATCCACTCGACAGAAGGGCGCCGGCTTCCTCCTCGAAACGAGAGGCTCATTATCGAGCACCCTTAAATCGCCTCTTGCACGCCCAACAACTGTGCAGAGTATGAAGCTCATGGGATACGCCCGGCGGAAGACATAGTGCAAGGGACATTCGTGTTCACGACTCCCCAACTCGTCGATCACAAGTCCCGGAGAGTACCTACTAAAACGACAAAATTTCATCCAATACCTTAATCTCATATGGAAAAGCTAAGACATTTCGGCTGTGACGGAGATTAAGCATGTTTTAGAATAAAACAACGTGAATATCCTGTCCAAACTCATGGCACGAGTAAAAAAAGGCGAAACAAGTCTGTTTTACAAGAGACGCGCCACTCAAGTATAGAGAGGCCCCACGACGCTGACATAATCAAACGGACGCCGATCACCGGATGACCTCGTGTTCAATCTACCTCACCATGGGAAATTACCACGGATAAGTTAGAAGCGCCATCACTAAGCGATGCATGCTCGCATGCGGTGCTCGAGCGCAGCTTAGATCGACGTAGGCTTCCATTCCCTCCTCAAATGCATCGAGGAGTCAGTGGTGCCCACATCCTTCATGAAACCCACTATGAATCAACTGACAACATGGGTGGTCGGTCACTAGCCCGTAAGGCATTACACGGTATGGCCATCTGCACTATGCAAAGAGATTAAAGAGCACAAGAAGTGCGAAAGTGCCAACGCCACGACATGCACACGCCTGTCACCCACGAGCTCACGACACTAACATCACCATGGCTCCTCACCGGGAATGGACATCCTCGGTCCTTTTTCACACAAGGCCCTAGTAATAAGTACCTCATCAGGCCGTGGACTACTTCACTAAAATGGATAGAGGCCGAGGCCCAAAATCACGTCCTTCAACATCCTCCGCTATCTAAACGGAATGTGCTCGCCTGATTCGGCATCCCCCGCACGCCTCGCCACGACAATGAAACACAATTCACCACTGAACTTCCAGCTGGAACGGCCGGCACCAAGCAACACTTCACCCCAAAGCACCCCTGCACTAATGGCTGCCAGTAAAGCCGCAAGGGCACCTGTGGACTCATGCCTTGGGAGGCTAATAATGGTCAAGAACCGGCGGCGGGCGTATCAGCATAACTCCCACTCAACCACGGGAATCATCTGTTGACGACGATAAGCAATATACCTGGAGATCCCAGAACCTAAGACGACCGACCCCCAGAGGAGGAAATGAATTACAGGAACTAGATTTGGCTTCGATGAGATGGCGAGGCGCTGGCCTTCTGAGGCCCATTAGTTAAATAAATGGCGCCACGACTCAAAAGGCTTACAGTTGACGTCATGTTTTAGCCTCCGCAGAACCAAAAGGAATCCCATGAGGCAAGTCTGTCACTAACCGAAGTGCCTGTGATCAAGCGTCCGATCAAAGACTACACGAGCCTATTACTTAGAGAATCTAGCTGAGTGCGACTCCCGACCTTTGGAATGCTACAAAGCTCAAACAATACACCAGCCCGCTGCGGGTCCACTCCCAGACGATGGTCCCCTCGAGACGATCCACCCCTTTGGGTCACAAATGGTGCTTACGCGAGTCCCAATAAGCAACACGCGAGAACCTCCCTCGACGAGCATGAATAGGAGCCTCGCTGGCGTGGAGTCCTGGACCGAGCCCGCTGGTCTCACGCACTGGTAGGGATGTCCGCCTCAAGTGACAGCCACGCCGAGTACGTGGTCCCTTAGCGACTATCTCGCCCCGGAGGCCTCCACCTCCAAACCTAGCATATAACTAGGAACAAGGCCTACATCTTTCACAAACGAGCATATTGAATAACAAGCAATCAATAAAATAACAATTAAGAAACGCAGTTTGTAAATAACGCAACCAGAAGGTCAACAAAATAATGCGGGCACTAATTCAAAGGTACAAAATACATAAAACGGCACCGCACTCCGAGTACAAAATTCATAAAAGGGTACGCAGTTAAAATCACGGCTTGTAGGCCCAGCGGGAAATTAAACATCAGATATACGACCTTCCAGCCGACTACCTGAAAGGGGCCGATTCTAGAAGTCACGAGTTCCAGCTCGGGATTCACTGCCTGCACTTGTTGGACGGCCAGTCGAACCTGAGGGGATAGCCCATAGTGTTTCTTAAGGACTCGATCTGTCTGATCAAGTCCGCCTTAGTGAGCGCCCGCCTTCCTCTCATGGCCTCATCCGACAGAGCACCGCCCCTCGCAAATACTTCACTCCTGGGCTCTTAGCTTATTTCCTCGCAACGGCCTACTTGCCATCTCGTCCCGTATTCGATTGATCTCGCCGTCCAGCCGGAGCTTCAAAGCTAACTGCTCGAGCACTCCCATGTTCTCGAGCTCCTGCTGTGGCACGGCAATAGCTTTGCTGCCTTGGCACTAGAGTTGGTCACCTCGCCGCTGGAGCCAACGAGGTCCTATTTGGATGACCATGATACGCTGAGAGTTCGACTCCCCCTGCTGGCTGGTCAAGCTCCCTGTGATCATCCCTCGTCTCCGCCTTGCACCACCGGGTCTCCCAAAGAGCCGCCTCAGCAACACGGGCAGTACCAAGGCTCCCGATCGAATTGAGGACCCACCACCTTTGCTCGAGACGCCACTCTACGCCTCGAGCGCCGGGTGAGAAGACGGGAGGTATTCACAGTAGTCAGATCTTCCTGCTCGTCACCGAGTCTTCGACGACTGATCTTTAGTACTATGGGCACCTTTATGTCGCAGCTCGAGCATGCCTCTCCATGCCGTTTATCCCATTCTTCTAAAAACAAAAGAAAGCATGCTTAGTGTCAACAAACGGCAACACCCTTTTCTACGCTTCCAAATCCACCCATTTATGAGGTTCGGCCCTCATTTCGGACTCGCAATCTAGAAGGGCCTTCGTGTCGATGTATCACGGCAATCTATCTCCCTGCTGGAGCTCAGAGCACATTCTTCTTGGTCGACGAGATGCCGGCCTGAAGCTCTTTACAGTTCTCCACCTCCTGTGGAGAGATGGTCGCCCTATCCAAATCCCCTGCTCACGGAATAGAACTGTCCCCGCCATAGTGCTTCCTCGTCCCACCTCGAGGGAGAACTTTGCCCTCATTCTTTCTCGACTTCTACCTCCTCATCGACCTCCACAGACGCCAAGAGGGTATCTCGGCTTGTCTGTGAGGGGGCTTCACCACGAGAAAACGCTTGAAGTCCTATACCCAGAGCCTAAAGAGTTTGCCCGACCGCCGAACGACACCTGCACACTTGCCGCCACCATCCGCTAGATGGCAAGATACAGTAAGAAGAGGGAAGGGTATACCATGTCCAGACAAGGCAAGAGACGATCTCGAATGCCCGCATGAAGGCTGTGGCATCTGGAGTTGGGTGACGGAAGCGCAGGTCCGCCCACGTGAAGACCCCTCGCTGAAAACCAGCGGTGTACGGAAGCCCCGCCTCCCGGAACGCCCTGTACATGGGAATCGTGGAGGTATATGACGCAGCAAATCCTCCCCGCCTGCCCGGAATCCAGACGGCCCAGAAGGCCCAAAGCCTCGCCCAAATCCTCTACGTTGAAAGCACTGAGGAGTCAGAAAAACTGGACCAAGTCCCCTGGCTCGGCGCCACCCAGAAAGATCCGCGCCATCTTATCCGTCGAGGTCCGTCAGCACCTCATAGCGTAGCATGGTCCCCTGACCAAAAGCAGCGAAAGAAAAGTGAATCGAGGATATCAAATCCACCCTCCACCACGACTCAAGTGGAGGGCGAGGTGCTCCTGGCTCGAGCGAGAAAACGCCTTGAAACCAAATACGATGAGCTCACAACTTCGGACCCTGCTGGTCGGCTGGGAGCAATTCCTACACTGGCCAGCACCTTCAATAAGACCTCAGGGCTGCCCGCATACCGAGTCACTCCTCGAAAGTTCATGTGCCCCCACCTAACACAAGAATCTATCAATAAGTCACCGTAGTTTCCCCGCGATTTGCCACGAACTCTCCGCCATATTCAAAACACTGCCTGAAGTATTCAAATCTCTCCCGGAGGCATTCAATTCTCTCCCCGAAATACGCAAGTAACCCCCCATACTATTCAACCCTATCCCCGCGATGTTCATAAAAATCCCCGCGATATTCATAAAAGTTCAAGACCTAAAATCATCCTAAATGCGAATTAAGAAGAAATTTACCAAGGATTAGGGGACGTTACCTGCATTTGAAGTTGAAGACATAGTGAGGATCGAAGAATTGATGTTTTGGAGGCTTCGCGTTCAGGAATATTGCTTGCAAAAACTAGAGAGCTGGAGAGGAATAAGACAAATGAAACCCTAAAAGGTCCTTTTTATAGCCAAAATCCTTGGGCATATGAAAGGTCACGCCTTTTAAATGACATGCACCCCATCTCGAAGCGACAGGTGGCATCCAAGTGGCACAACGCTTGATCTAGGAGCTGTTCCACGAAGACGGGGCAACCAGATCTTGCCCGTCTCACGCCATCCCATTCCTCCGCGGACATCCCCGAGTCTAATGACCCAAACATGCCCGCCGAACGACTCCCGCAGCCACGGGTTCATGCCCATGGCATACCCGAAAAAAAATGTCGTCGCCGAATGCAGTCGAGGATCTGCCCAGTTCAAAGTCATTACTCTACTATAGCAAAGACTTGGGGGGCTCCTGTTCTGGACTGGCCCATACTCTAGGCCCAATAGAACAAAGGCCCAATTGCCCTTGTAAAACAGCTTGGTGCGTCTACGCGGGGGCCACGTGGCCAACGGTCCTGGACTGCCACGTGCCCCCCGAGAATATCGGACCCTTTACTAGATCGCCTCAACCGTCACACGCCCACCGAGAATTTCGGAACAGACCCGGATTTATCGGGCGACAATCTAGGGGGGAGGCCACGTGCTGGCCTCCATGCGCACACAAGTCCTAGCAATCCGCTAGTGGGCTTGGATCTTTGCCCACTAATCGGATCTTGGCACAACGCTGGGGGCTATAAATACCCTCTCACTTGAGAGGGTCAGGTATCTCATTCTTTACTCTCCTTACTTGCTTTCTTCTCTGCCTCTTCTTACTTTGGCATCGGAGTATCTTGCAGGTACCCCCCCTTCTTCACTTTGGACCACCGTTGCAGATTGGGCCAAGACACCTTCTGATCAGGTACGATAAAAAATAATGGTAATAATTTGATAGTGACTCGTAAGATAAAAAGTTAGTTGTGTGAATGATATGTAGTATTATTCAATTTCATAAAATATATTTTTAATTTAATTAAAGTTAAATAATAGATTAATTAGTATTTTCAGTGATAATAAACAAATATAAAAGATAAAATATGTCCTAAAATGTAAGTTTAAAATGAGATATTTATTTGTAAAAGAATCAATTATATTAAAATCTAAATGTATTAAATAATCATATAAAATGAAAAGAGAAGAGAGAGAAAAGAGAAAGTAGTGTAAGATAGGAAAAAAAGTTTTTTAATTTGGACCAATGAGAAGTTGACAATTGATGCATAAAATCAGAAAAGTTGAAAAAATTAAGGATTATTTTGTTAGTTACTAAAATGTCTAAAGTGTAATGTAAAATATTTTTAAAAAAATGATAGTTAGATAGTTTGGGCAATATTTTAGTATATGTTAGATAGTAGATTTCATATGCAACCATTCGTTACGTATAAATATATTAAAATAATGAATATCGTGTATTATTATGGTGAAGTGTATTTGAGATGTATCCAAACATGACATTTGGTTGGGATCCGGTTCATTTAAACATATTTTACCCTCAACTAGTAAAGGACCCGTGCGTTCGCACAGGTCACGTAAAATTGATATAAATATTCAATAAATATTATATAACTATGATTAAAAAAATGTATATAAAAGTATATATGAATTAAGTGAGAAAAAAACTTTCTATTATGATTGTCACATAAGTTTAATTTAATTTATTAAGTTGTAGTAGTTGTCAGGATATACATAAAAGTTATGTTGAAAAATATATGAGTATATGGTCTATTACACTTCACACACATCTACAAAACTGAATATCTACCTGTGTGTTTACATGGTTGTGCAATATTGTTATAAATAGTAAACAAAGATAATATAATGATGGTTAAGAAATGTATGAAATTTGTGCGTTCACACGGATCACGTAAAGTCGATATAAATATATACTCGTGCGTTTGCATGGTTGTGCAATATTGTTATAAATATTAAATAAAGACAGTATAATGATGGTTTAGAAATGTATAGGACACGTGCGTTCGCATTGGTCGCATAAAATCGATATAAATATTAAATAAATATTAAATAAATATTAAATAGTTATGGTTAAATATATATATATATATATATATATATATATATATATATATATATATATATATATATATATATATATATATATATATCTCTAATTAAGAGGAAAAAAAATTATCTATTATGATTGTGACATAAATTTTAATTTAATTTATTAAGTTGTAGTACTTTTTAGGATATACATAGAAATTATGATGAAAAATGTATGAGTATATGATCTAATACACTTCACACACATCTATAAAATTGATTATCTATCAGTGCGTTTGCATAGTTATGTAATATTGTTACAAATAGTAAATAAAAATAGTATAATGATGGTTAAGAAATGTATAGAAATCGTGTGCTCGCACAGGTCGCATAAAGTCGATATAAATATCACTACAACATTTTTAATCTACGACAACGCTAAATTTTGGGAGGTAAAAAGACTGTTCTCGTAGAGATTTTTTGCAACTTTTATGCAACGACTGGAAACCGTTTTGGTAGATAGTAACACCGTTCTCAAATAACTTTTAATTATTTTAATAAAATTTCAAGTATGAGAGACCGTTCTTCTATGTATGAGTAAAAAAAACATTACTTCTGAAAAAGTCATGTGACTGGAATCGAACCATGTCTTTGTATAATATCTCAATTTTCAATTTTAGTCCCTATTAAAAAATATTATTTTTTAATCCTTACAAAATTATTATGCACGTAATTTTGGTCTCTCCAAACCAATGTGTATTTTTAAATAATTATTTTACACGCATCTTTAGAACGTTATAAAAAGTTTCTCAAATAAAAAATAAACTCAAAATTTGATTTCTAAGTCAAGGTTTTCATTACTTTTATCATTATTTTTTGAAATTTAAAAAAAATCATATTTAATTCTTCTCATTTTAAAAAATTCTAAAATTTGTAAGGAAATATTTTATAGTGTTCTATACATGCATGAAAAAAATTATTCAAAAATTTAAAAGTTTAAGGATAATTAAATAGTTTTCAAAATTTTAGAAAATAGCAGGAACTAAAACTTCATGCATAACAAATTTATAGGAACTAAACTATATTAGTTTTTTAATAAGGACTAAAAATGAAAATAGAGATATTTATAGGGACCAAAAACATATTTAACCCTTAAAAAGATTCGCTTCTTATCATATGAATGTGAAAACAATTTGTCGTTCCCAATTCTAAAATTTCTAGTGCTATACTTCCCTCCAAAAATCATCAAAATTTTCATTTTCGCACTCTAATGTTTCCAATTTTGAAATTTTAGCGTATACTTCCCTCTCAAAATCATCAAAAGATT
>CM038792.1:269606202-269646537 GCA_021764765.1 Vicia sativa
GACAACTTCTACTTGACCACTCGTTTGAGGATGGTAGGGAGTGGCTACTCGGTGCTTCACATTGTACTTTTGAAGGAGTTTCTCCATGGGGTGGTTTAGGAGTAGGTTCCTTCATCCTTATCAATGCTCGCGATGCTCGAACACGGAAAAGATGTTCTCTCGCAAGAACTTGCTACTACCTTAGCATCATTGGTTGGTAAGGCTACATCACCATTTTGATACATAATCCACGACCAAGGATGTAGTTCTTCCCGGAATAGCGGGTGAAATGGACCCCTAATCAATCCCCAACTGACCAGATAACTCGACCTCGAGCATGAAATTAAGGGCATTTGATTTCTCTTTGATATGTTCGGTCCAGCGACACCTATCACACTCCTTCACCATCTCCTGGGCATCCTTGAACAATGTCGGCCAGTACAATCCTGATTGCAAAACTTTAGATGCAGTGCGGTCACCGCTAAAATGTCCACCGTATTCGGAATCATGACATGCTCTCAACACATCTCTTTGTTCTTCCTCGAGGCACACATCGTCGTATCAACCCGTCCACTCCTCTCTCTTGCGGGTTAAAGGTCGTCCATAGATAAAACCTGCAATCATGAACAAACTTTTCTTGGGTTAGAATCAAAATCATACGGAATTATACACGCCAACAGGTAGTTTGCATAATCCAGCAAACCAAGGCACTCAACAAGCAGCTAGGATGTGTTCATCAGCAAACTCATCCTTTATTGGGCCTTGATCTTGATCTCCTCAATAGGTGATATTCGAGAGAGGTGATCAGCTACGGTGTTCTCACACCCTTTCTTGTCACGAATTTCTACATCGAACTCTTGGAGGAGTAAAATCCACCTCAGGAGTCTCGGCTTCGATTCCTACCTAGCAAAAAGATATTTCAAAGCAGCATGGTCAGTGTACACAATTACTTTGGAACCCAATAGATATTGCCTGAATTTATCAAAGGCATAAACAACCGCTAACAACTCCTTCTCGGTAGTTGCATAATTCATCTGTGCAGGGTTCAACACGTGACTAGCATAATAAATAACATGAAGCAGCCTTTCTCTCCATTTGTCCAAGAACAGCCCTACCGCAATGTCGCTCGCGCCATACATGATCTCAAAGGGAAAGACCAATAAAACTACACGGCCGTTTGTAACACCGTTTTCTTTTAGTGTCTCAAAGCATCGGCACACTCTTTTGTTGAATACAAAACCTGGTCTTTAACTAACTCAAAATCGATCAATGGCTTGGCTAATTTTGAAATAATCTCAGATGAACCTAAATTGGGGAACCCGCATGGCACAAAGGCTCCAGACTCCTTTCTCCATTACGGTGGATGGTAATTTTGGCTCACTTTGGGCAGTTCGAATGAGGATCCAAAAACAGAGAAATCGTCCATGAAGACTTCCATATTCTCTCGTGACATATCGGCAAAAATAAGTCATGCATCTTTGAAATATTCTAACGTTTACGCAGCCGAATGGCATCCTTCGATAAGCAAAGACACCGTAAGGGCAAGTGAAGCCGTCTTCTCTTGATCCTGCGTGCAACCGCAATTTGGTTGTACCGGAGTATCCATCCAGAAAACAATAGTAGTCATGCCCGACTAACCTTTCAACATCACGGTCAATGAATGGCGGCGGAAAATGATCTTTTCTTGTGGCTAAATTTAGTCTCATTGAGTCAATGCACACCCGCCACCGGTGACGTTCTAGTTAGGATCAACTCATTCTTTTCATTCACAATTCGGTAGTACCTCCTTTCTTGGGCACCACATGAGCAGGACTCACCCATGAGCTGTCGAGATAGGGTAAATAAGTCCTGCATCTATGACTTTACAACTTCTTTTCTCACCACCTCCTTCATAGCGGGTTCAATCTCCTCTGAGGCTGTACCTTGGTTTGTGATCTTCTTCCATGAGAATTTTATGCATGCAGGACCGTAGGACTTATACCTTTGAGGTCTTGATTTTCCAACCATATAGCACCTTTGAAATTTTTAAGAACTTCAATTAACTTGTCTTCTGCACTTTGCAAATTAGAGCTAATGATAGCGGGACATTTTCACGATGTCAAGGAAAACATATTTGATTCTCGGAATTTCAACTCTGAACTTTTGTCTTCATTTACCGTTTCAACTCTATAGGTTTGCCTTAGGTCTTCCACCTATGTGTCCGGGATCTTTTAGAGCAGTTGAATATTCAACATTTCCACCACTTCCATTTCTACTATCAACACGCATTTTCCTCAAAAAGTGACATACTCAAAACTCTTTGAGAGAGGCAATTTGGATACACTCGCCATGTGATCCCTTTCTCCCTTGCTCGAACACTTGAATGTTGCTACTTGTGCCAAAATCCTCTTTATGCCTCATGGTACGGACATCTATTTTCAGCTCCTCATCATAAACCTTCAAAGTAAGTGTACTCGTTCCATATCGATCCTAACTTCTCGGTTTCAAGAATGGTCGGCCCAAAATTAGCGGAATCTCTTCATCTTACGGCATTTCAAGGATCACGAAATCCACGGAAACACAAACTTATCCACTTTCACAAGAACGTCTTGGACAACTCCATAAGGCCGCTTAGCGAGAATGATCCGCAATTGGAAGTCATCCAGTGTCTTGACCTGACAATACCTAATTTTTGTAGATGGATAGAGGCATGGAGGTGATACTAGCACCCAATCGATTAATGCTCTCTTGAAGATCTATCACCAATAGTGCATGGTATGGTAGCTGCTCCTCTGTCTTTCTTCTTTCTTTGGAATCTTTAGGCCACCGCAAAATAGCACTACAAGTTTCGGTTAGAATAATAGGTTCATCTGCAATGGTTCGCTTCTTACAAATGATGTCCTTCATGAATTTAGCATATGTAGGCATCTGCTCAAGTGCCTCAATAGCGGAATATTCAACTCCAGCTTTTGAACAACTCAAGAAACTTCTCAAAATTCTTCTCTTGCTTTGCCCTTTTCTTATTTCTTTGGCGGTAAGGAGTTTGATCCTTTGGTTTGGTTCTCCCATTTTTCTTTAGTAGCAGAGGGCTGGTATTACCAATTCTTCCTCAACTCTGTCATTCTCTTTTATGTCCAACTCCACTTCCAGCAGTTGATCTTCATTTACCGATGTCTTTTCCACTTCTTCACTGGTTTCCTCTCGTGCTAGTGACTTTATGATTGTCCTTTGGATTGGCGCGATTCGCTTGGGAGCGCTCCGGTGTTGAGGAATTGCAAGATGTTGGGCAATTTGACTCATTTGCATAAGATTCTTTATTCTCGATATTCAAATTGCTTCTTGTTTCTTCTTGGAATTGAGGAGGCGTGTGACCATCTTCTCGATGGCAATTTCCCAATCCGCCTTCTTGGACCACATGGTTGGTATTCTTTGTTGAGGTTGGTAAGGTTGTTGTTGCGGACGGTATTATTGTTATTGAGGTTGGTAAGGTTGTTCTGTTGATATGGTTCTTGGCCTTGGACGGTTTTGAGCGTTCCATTGGTCCTTCCATGAGAAATTTGGGTGATTTTTCAACCGGATTATATGTGTTGGCATATGGATTATTACGCCTTAGCATTTGACTCGACCTGCTCTTGAGTTGCTACACAATGCATAGAAAAGTGTGGTCCACCACATTTCACAAGGACCGCTTAGGCTGGTTCTACCTTTGCCCTTGTCCGAGTTCAATATTCATCTTTTCAACCTTCTCTCTACCTCTGCGGTGATTTGATCCTCCATTTTCCTGCTCGTTCGACTTCAAATCTATCTTGCCATCCGGTTGGTTCACGATGCGATCATACAACTCAAGATGCTCGTTGGCGGCGATAGCCTCTATATTCTTCGATACTAGTGGCTGTTGAGAATTTGTAGATCACCGTGGCGATATCTATAATTTGTTTTGTCTTTAATCGTAAGCCATTCACGAAGTTTTGCATCTGCTCGATTCGTCCATGTTGTTGAGTAGGACGGGAAGTTAGACATCTCTTGAACCTCTTGTATGCATCCCAGTGATTCCCCTTCGTTTTGTTTGAAATTGACAATATCGTATCTTTTCGGATGAACAAGAGCGGAAATACTCGTTAAGGAATCTTTGTTTCCATCTCTTGTGTTGTGATGCTCGGTTTGAAGTGAGTAGAACCATTCTTCATCATCAGTAGTGTAAAACATAACAAGTCTCCCTCGGAATGACCCTCGATTTTCAACGACGTGGTGGTAGTAAGAAATCTCTGAAGATGCTTATTTGCATCCTCGTTGATTCTTCCGTGAAGGCTTGCTTTCCAATGGCGGATGGTAGATGGATCATTTGGAAGTGTGCTACATTCAGTTGATTGACAATGGTCATCCGGTTTGGTTGCGTTGCCCTCAGTGTCCCCTAGCAATCTCTGGGGTTGACCTCTCTTTGCATCACCATGATTTGATCCATCTCTCGTCAAAATCAAGTCGGTGTGCTCGGTTGCACGGTTCTCGTCTTCTGTTTCTTGATGTATATCTTGGGTTCCTGCACTTGATGTCGGTGTTTCAACTCAAATTGGCGTCTCTCGTGCTCTCTTTCAGTTACGTGTCAAGAAAATTTAGAATTGACCTCGCGCCAAACAAGGACAAAGTTAGAAACGGATAGCAATTTCGATAAAATAAAATAAAATAGCGAGAAAAATAAAATTTTAGTCGGCGGAGCAACAAAATTCAATTGAAATAGTTCAACTAAACTTAATTATTTGGCAGTCGGCAAGCGCAAAAACTTGACGATAAAATAGCAAGTGTACTATTTATCGATGTAGTAATAATGGGAAAAACCCCAAAGTCGATCTCTTGAGGGCTGCTCGGTGAATTAAGTTTGTTCGAATGAATATCAAATTGAACAAAAGCAATGGTTGATTGTTTGTTTGAGCTACGATAATCAAAACTAAATTTTGAGAAGATTATATATGATGATGAGAATAATGCCGGGTGTATAGAATCGATGCAATGACCAATTTGTTTCGTTATTTTGAAAAGCTATGTTTCATTTTTCTTTCCTTATGCCTAAAGTTATTTTTCCAATTCCTTTTAAGAAAAACCTTTGGTATTCTCTCTTTGCCCTAATTCCTCGGATGCCAGAGAGAATATCAAGCATTAGTCTGACATAAAAGCAGATATTCGGAGGGTATTCTAATTCCTTAGGAATATCGCCTATGATAAAAGTGATGCAAGGATTAGGATTCTTTGATCGGGCCAACCCTAATTACGATCAATAATCATTTCTTCCAAGCATTAAGCATTAAAAATGTTGCACACAATAAAGAATAAGGTTTAAACATAAAACTCATATTCTACGAAACATCAATTAGTCATTACAAGCAAAATCGGGACACCTCCACGACATTGGGAGGTTTAGCTACTCATGTTCATACTACTAATGGAAACAGAATCAAGAAGAAAAGTCATTACAATAGGATTTGGATCGGTTGGATCGTCGATTGCTTCCGCTCTTGATCGATCCTTCTTCTCCTTGAATCACCACTCTCCGCCCTCTCCAATACGTTAATTCTCCAATTCAAAAGTGTTCTTTTTTTCTCTAACCCTAGTCCCTAATATAACAGTATTCTCAAATATTAAAAGAAATGTCCAAACTGCCCTCAAACTTGTCCCATTCAGCATGTCGAAAAATAGAAATTTTGCCTCCGGATGCCACGACACGGGCGTGTTGTGTGACACGGGTGACGTGTCGAGTTCTTCTTCGCAAAATCAAGTCCACACCTTCAGGGGACACAACACGGTCCGTGTTGTACAACACGGGTGGCCGTGTTGTGTTGCTGGTTTATCCCATTTTTCATCTTCTACAGGTGCCACGACACGGACCGTGTTGCACGACACGGGCACCGTGTCACGCCACGAAATCTTCGTTTTCGTGCGTTTCTTCTGTATTTGGATCATTTTCGCATTGGTATCGGATAGCCAACTAGATAGAAACCTGAAACACCTTGAAACAACAACTAAATTACACGCACCAACGGTAAAAATGATAAAAACATGGACACATGACTTGCTTATCCTAATCAGAGAATACTGATAATACACAATTAAAATACTAAAGAAAACTCATGAAAACATAAGCGACACTAAAACACCTTGGAAAGTCACGACAAAAGATCAAGTCGATACCACATGCATAAGTCTACATTGCATATGAGATTGTAACATGCTAGGATGGATTCGATTGTTGCATTTCCATTGTTTATTATATACATGTTCATTGTGTGAGCGCCTTGTGAATTGATTATGATTTGTGTTTGGTTAGAATTAACGTAACGATTATTACATTGCATTTTAAAGCGTATAATACATGTTATATTGAATTGAGATCTCACCCTTACTTTAACATTTCAGATCCGAAGTGATTAGCTGCTTGGAGTTGGTGAGGATAGCTCTAGAGTCAGTCAGGTTAATTAGTCCGGCGTGTCGGTGTCGTGCTCGTAGATGTAACAGGGAAGCGGTTGTTTGAATCCTTTAATGGATATTTTAATGGTTTTGAATCATGTTTTGATGTTATGTCTGGAATAATTATGGATGTTGTATTAGGGATCCGTTATGTTTCATTCCATTGTTAAACATAACCTTAAGTATGTTTCATTTAATGAATTTTCTTCAGTGAAAGCATGACAATTGTTTTGAATTATATTAAAAATTGTGACGCCTCTTGATATGTGTTATATACTCTGATTATTATTTATAAAATCGCGGGTAATTAGAAGGGGTGTTACATGGCCGCCTCATTGATGAACATCTGGTAGTCCTTACCCCTATCGGTCATTATTCGAACCTACCTTTTGCAACTTTTTTCCATATTTTATGACTTTTCACAAGTTTCACATATATATTTTTGGAGGCGCACATATGTCACCATGGTCAAATGGTGTAGTGGTAGAATTTTGAACCTACAACCCCAAGGGCGTGAGATCAAACCTCAGCAAGGCCATCCTATTTTTTTTAACACTTGTTTCTTTAACAACTTTCTATTTCTCTTATTTTCAAACTAATTTATTTTCTTTTCAAATAATTTTAAAACTATTTTCTAAAATCCTAAAAAATATTTAATTTTAGATTTAGGTTTTAAAAACCTTTATTTAATTTTTAACACAAAAACATTTGATTTTTCTTCACATTTAAAATTATTTTCTTAATTAAATACTAATTGATTAGAATTAGGATTTTTTTAATTAAAATCAATCCAGAAAATTCACAAAAAAATATTTTTCTTTCTAGTAATTTGGTTTACTAACCTTAAATATTTTACTAACCTCAAAACATTTTCTTTTATTTATTTATTTCTTTTTCGCATTTAAATTCTAGAAATCGATGTATAGGTTGCAAGGACATTTTTGTAATAGCGTAGATTTAATTTCTCGCAATTTACTTTCCGCACCTCTATTATGTAACTGCCCAAAGCCCTGTAATAACTTAGGATTTTTCTTCCGCACTTTTACTTTCCGCACCTTTATTTTCTCTACATATGTTAACTACTTAGATGTATGACTAATAGGATTTCATGCTAAGACTAAAATCAATTAGACCACTCTTAATCAAGATAAAATATCTAAATCAAACACAATACTTTCACACTTGCACCCCCTTAGGGTATCCCCTCTTATGACCTTACGAATAAAATGGTCATGTCCCTCAAATGTAGGGATACCATTAGAAAACGTTTCCTACAAATAACATCATCATAGTCCCTTCGATATAAAGATCATAGTCCCTCGATGACCCTCGATGTTGCCTACGAATATATGATCTCACCCCTCGGTTGTTGCCTATAAAAAGTGATGATTGTTCCTATGAATTGCTAAGGTATCCTTACATGTTGCCTTCAATGACCATACGATGACTCTACGATTGTCCCTTCACATCCAACGGATAGGGTTACCTACCAACTAATGGTATGGATAACACTGTCCTAAGGAAAATAACAAAACGACCACTACGAGTAGGTAATAAAGACTTTTAATTGCTTGCTCCACTCTAATTAAAAAAATACTTTTCACACCTCACAATTCTTTTCAAAATTCTTTCAAACAAACACTTCGTATACATTCCAATGAGAATCATTACAAAGTTACATATTTTCCAAACAAACATTTCCAAACACTTCGTATACATTCTTGAGGACTGATACAAGAATCATTATGAAGTCAAAGCGAAATACTTTTTCAAAATACTTTTCAAATCACATACACAGAAAGAAATTTTTAAAAGTGAGATAAGCAATTAAGAGCCCGTAGATAACTACGGATGAAAAGGGTGCTAATACCTTCCATTTTTATAATTTTCTCCCATACTCAGAATCGATAAAAGGTTTTTCCTGCTCTTTTCAGCTTTCCTTTATTGGATAAAAGAAAAGTAGAGAGAAGCAAATTATTATTTGAAACTTTATAATTATTCTTTTATTTTTTTAACGTTTAGAGTAGATAAAGTTAAGTTTATTGCGGTAACATGTTATCTAGTCCAATAAAAACTATACATACGTATCTAATCTATATATAAATTTAATGATTTTTTTTAAATTTATTGAGACCGCAAATGGTCAAACTATATATATATATATATATATATATATATATATATATATATATATATATATATATATATATATATATATATATATATATATATATATATATATATATATATATATATATATATGATTATTTAATTTTGCTATTATTATTTTTATTACATATTCAAAGCTTATTGTCTAAATGATGATACTTGTCTAATGCTTATACATCTATAACAGGTTTTCATTTATATTTATTTATTAATGATAATAAATGTTCATAATCTTTTGTTTTTTAGAAAGTTAAACTAGGGCTAAGGCTTCTGAACAACTAGTAGAAAGGCATCACTTTTTTTTATGCATATCTCTTTCTCTTTGGAAATAAAAAACAAGTTATTAAGATTGTTTCTGCCACACAAAAGTTGATGTTGTTGAAAAATCAAATCTAGTAGTAAGTGATAGTAAAAACTAAGGTGACAGATTATTTTATAAAAACTGATATAATATGAAATCATTGTAGGTGGAAGCCAATGGGAAAATGAAACATCAATATAATATGAGTGGAAACATGTTTGTGAAGCTGCAACCTAATGCAAACAAATCTTAAAGGGTTTGAATGTACACAAAATCAAGATATGAAATAAACATGTCTAAACTTGTACAAAACAAAATGGTACATTTTAGACATGTCTATGTAAAAATCTATTTAAAATGAGTTTGAAAGAAGAAGAAGAAGATAATTAAAAATACCTTGTAATGGATTTAAGAAACAGACATAAGGTTGAGAGAGTTAGAAGAATAAAAGAGAGATGTAGATAGAGAAGCAGAAAGAATGAGAGGAAGAAAGAAATGATAGAGAATGTTGATAGAGTGATAGGAAGAAGAGAAGAGATATATGTTTAGAGAAAATGGGTAGCGGTTTGTAAAAGGACTTGGGAAAATGAGACCGTAGAGTTTGTATTGGAAAGACATTTTGGTCTGCAGGTTGAGATGACGTGAGAACAATTTGGTAACTTTATTGCATTTTATTCAAATTAATCAGTAAAAATCCGTGTCGCAAGGGTGAATTTATTTTATATTGAGAAAGTAATTTTTTAATATATAAATAAGAAAAATTTATATTTATTGAAAAATACAATACAAATTTATATTTATTAGAAAAGCACAATGAAAATTTATAAAATCAAAATATTATAATAAAAAATATGATTATACAAAATAAAATGGTAAATTTGGCAAATGGTGTATTTAAATACTCATGTAAATTTAAATTGAATTACGTGATGTTAAAATAAAATAAACTCAATGTATAAAGTAATTTTAAAAAACTTGTGACGTTGAGAGAAAAAAATTAATATTTAAAAATAATGGTAATAATTTGATAGTGATCCGTAAGATAAAAAGTTAGTTGTGTGAATGATATGTAGTATTGTTCAATTTCATAAAATATATTTTTAAATTTTTTTTTTGGAATAAATGCAAATCTTTATTACCAAAAAATCACGAAGAACAAGTTGATCCGGAGATTCAGGCACAACAAACAACTTAGAGCAATTCTACACATTGAACTCTCAATTTCCTATACATATTGCATCTAATTCTAATGCAGTCTTTTATCCTATTAACAATCTCTCCCTCATAATATTCCTATTAAAGCTAATTGAATTTCTATGCTTTCAAATTTAAGACTACCTCTAAACGCCATCTTCAAAATCTTTGCAGCCCCTTTATTGGTTTCTAATAATAAATCAACTTCTTTATCACCAATGAACATGTTGCACCTTCAGCCAGGCCAAAATTTTGAGTCACACCTTGTTTGAAAAGTTGCAAGCAAAGAGAAGATGTTGTAAATCTTCACTAGTATCACAGAAACAACAATTTGGATCCAAGTGGATCCCAATTCTAATCAATCTGTCTTTAGTGGGGAGCCTTTTCTGCAGCGCAAGCCATAGGAGAAACTGAGCTCTTGGTCACGCATGGTTATCAAAGAGAATTTTACGCCACCTAACTTTAGGAAGGTCACCGCATATGGCCATATACATAATCCTGGTTTGGTATCTCCCCTTGCTAGCAGCGTCTGTAACGCCCTGTTTTAATTAATATTATATTATATTAATATTTTCGAATTACCGATTGATGTTTATTTTGCGACGAGATTAAATATATTAATCGATATATATGATAATATATTTAGCGACATTTTGTTCGGTCCGACTTTTATTCTGTTCGGTTCGGTAAAATATTATTCGGACCCGATATTTAATTCCTCGAAATTATTTGAATTAATTGAATTAATGATATAATTAGTAAGTTAGGGGTGTGGGGAGCAATTGTTGAGGATTGGGTTTTCACCCTTGGCTTACTAGTAGAAATACCTTTATAAACTATTTTCTTTCCCTTTTCCTTCCATTTTCTTACACCAAGCAAACATAGAGAGGAAGCTAGTAAGGAAAATACCATTATAAAAACCCTTTCCTTTGTTTTTCTTTCCATTTTTCCAAACACACCAAGAATAGAAACTTGAGAGAGAAGAGGGTTTTGGAAAGAAGAAGAAGGAGAAGAGCAAGAGAGCAAGAGAGGGAAGCTTGGGGTTGAGCTTTGTAGAGTCATCATGGATCATCCAAGCTAGAGGTAAGGGGTTTGATTTCTCTATCTCATATGGTTAGAGTTTGATAGTTGTATTTTGGATTTGGGGAAAATTTGATAGTTGGTTTATAGGGTTTGGTTGGTTGATTGTTGAAAATGTTTAGAGAAGTTGAATTAGGTGTAGAGATTAGGGGTATGATGTTATTAGTATTGTAGTATGTGATTTATAATATGGAAGTAGAAATGGAAATGAAAAAGAAAAAGCTTATCAGTAAAATAAAAAGAACAGAAAAATGAGAAACTGTAATATACAGACAATGCGCAGGGAAGGAGGAGAATTGGATGGAAGGAGTTTAAGGGGCGCCCTCCATGTGTAGGCGTCCACCTATCTGAGCCAACCTCCATTAGCATATGGGGCCAGGGACGTGCGTCCCACCATTGTAGGGAAGGCAATGGATTTGCTGTTTTGCGTTTTTTCTGTATGTTGGAAAATGTTGTTTTCTGCATAATTTTGATTTCTAGCCTCTGTGTGTTTCAATTATCTCCATTCCATATACTACTAGTTGGTATTAATAAAATATAATTAGGACATAAGTTAGCCGATAAAATTTGGAACCCGATTATGTTACGATTTTACGATTTGTAAATTGGCAGCCGGAGCAAGTTGCTCCAATTCAGAAATTGACATACTGCTAGCTAAGTTCGACGTGTAGAACGTAGTGGTGAGGTTAGTGTTTAGAAATTACGAGTTTTACGAGATGTCCCAAATAGGCCAATTCTGGTTTAATTGAATCGGATTGCGTTTTAGTGGATTTAAGGCACATATGGACAATCCGATTTTGATGTTGGTGATTATGATTAATGCCGGTTATTAGGAATGGCTTTCGCGACGATTATTGATGTTTTGAATATTTTTCCGTTTTTGGAATTGGACGAATTAATTGATAATGATGCGGTGTGAATAAACCTAACGTTTGCGACGGTGTATTTATTAATAAATACTTGTTAATATGTAATGCGATGATATATGTCCTTGTACATGATGATGATGAATTATTAGTGATGTTTTGCATAATGCAAATATGGGGCGATGATATATTTATATGTTTTGAATAAATTATGGCGATGTCGGCTTTATGCCAATTTTGATGAGCGATGATGGTGTTTTTGTGTTGTGTTGTGTTGTCTTTATCATTGAGTCACATACATTGCATTGGCGACGAGGGCTTTTATGCCAAGCGACGAGGCTTTTATGCCAAGCGACGAGGCTTTTATGCCAAGTGTTCCTATTTATGGACAAAGCGACGGGTACCACATGCATAACATAGTCGTGTCTCATGGAGTCGGTTATGTTTATGTTTGAATTGTTTGGCGTTGGGTTTTAATTGATGAACGATGTTGAATTGCGATGATATATGATGCTTTGTTTGGTGATAATCTTTATGATGAACATGAAATGAATATGAATTGATAATTTCATGATAACTATGCGATGAATATAAATGATGAGTTTTGTGATGATTTAACTTGATGAAATGCTTAATGCAAATGTGATGTGATGATGTTTGTGACGATGGGCTTTTATGCCAAAAGCGATGTTGGGCTTTTATGCCAAAAGCGATGATGGGCTTTATGCCAAAAGCGATGATGGGCTTTATGCCAAACGCGACGATGGGCTTTAGCCAATTTGTGATGATTTTGTTTATATTGCTTATGTTAATAGCATTGTTTGATGTAGTTGTTCACGATTTCCGTGTTAATTAGCGATGTATTAACTTGTGACGATTCCGTGGTGACGGAGGTTTATGTGTTGTTGTGGTGAGTTGTGATGATGAGGCTAAGGCGATTAAGTGTAGACTATACACTTTAAAATGACGATAAGAGTAAGTGAGATTTAGATAGGCGTTGGAATGCACTTACTAATTTATATCGTTTATAATTCCAAAACTATATATATATTTATCATGCCTTTAATTATATATTTTGGAGTATCTCACCCTTTACTTGTTTCCGGTACCTTTATATTGGTAACGTGCGAGTTGAAGACGGGTTTATAGCTTTGTTAGTCAGTGCAGTAATAAGCTCGTCACATGCTTTCGGGGAATATTTAAGTCGTCTTGTTGTTGTTCTTTTATTATTATTCCTTTTGTGTATAGAACAAAATTATGAAAACATGATTTTGATGAGAAGTTTATTAAAGAAGATGTTTTGATGTTTTTGAATCAATTTATGTCTTCGGCGATGCTATGTATGGACTTATACTTTAAATCAAACTGTTTAAAGTGAGTTGTTTTGAAGGTGTGATGCCTCTCGTTAAATTTATGAAATTTTAATTTACTCGATTGTTGCATATAAAACCTTGGGTAATATTAGGGTGTAACATTAGTGGTATCGAGGCAGTCGGTGCATCGACCAAGTTATTAGTGTGTTTAACCACATTGTATGTGACATGTGTGTGAATCGCATCGGTACTTGTTTGTTTCAATTGTTTATGCGAAGAGATGAGGTTGAAACAAGTGGGAGAAAGGTTTACTTCTTGATGGCGCTTGTGGCTTAGGTTGGAGCCTCGAGCGGTGTTAAGCTTTGGTAACTTATAGTGTAAGTTTGAAGGCTATTTGTAGGCTTGGTAGAGATGGTTTATGTCACCATCATGATTGTCATTGTCTATTGACAAATTGAGGGGTGATCATCCTTAATCTCTTGTTGATAGTAGTCGGGAATTGTGTTGGTTGGGATGAACTTGTCTTGCCGACTTAATAGTGTGAAGCGAATGTGTTGCACAGAAGGTGTATGGTTACTTGCGTTATGAGCGCATTTGGATTTTGGTGAGAAACAAGATTTTGGCAAGCGAGCTTCTTGTTGTGATTCTTCCAAAACCTTTTGTGAAGATGTGAGTGAGTTACCGCCGTAGTGCGAGGTGAAGTTTTGATGGATTTAATTTCTGGAACTAGTTGTGATTCGAAGTATCCTTAAGGGATGTTTGTTTCTGAGTTAGAGTTGAAGAGTCAACTTGAAGATTGGTTTTAGTAGAGTTTGTTTGTTTGAGCGGTTCGCCGTGGAGTGCGCCGGTTGTGGTGTTCGAGAAGAGCAAAGGTTACCCGAGTTGGTGTGTCGTTTGTAGTCAAGGAACGAAGAGGATGTTGAGGACAAGTATCTACTTCAGGTGATGTTCGATGGATCGATCGAGTTGGGTTATGTGTTTAGTGAGATCGATTTGAAGTCTGGCGCCTATGGGTTAGTGTGAGGTTGAAGATGTTGGGAAATGCTTTTCAAGATAGTGTATGGTCGAGCGAGTATAGTGATGTCATTAGTGTGACTAATGTCGTCAGTGCGATTTGGAATGTTAACAGTACTCTCATGTAGTTTGTAAAGTTGTTTCGTGTTCATGGATATTATTTGGTTCACATCAAGTTGAGGGATCGTAGCAAGCATCAGGTTTTGCGTTATCAATAGTGAAGTTAGATCATGCATGTCGAGTATTCTAAAGAAGGAGTTTTGGTGTTGGACGTGGGTGTCTTAAGTAAACTTAGGGTGATATTATGGACAGCTTAGAAGATTTATTTTGTATCTTGGGAGACCTCAGAGGTATTTGAGGCTTTGTTTGTATGGTTAGCTTTTTGAGTTCGATGGAAGATCTTTTTATAAGTTGGTTGATGATCGTGAGTATTTTGACCGAGATGGTTGAGTCACTAATTGGACTTCGCAATGGGAAGTGAATTTGTTTGAGAGGTGAAAAGTTGCAATTGCTTTGATTTTGGTCTGGTTGGTCTTGGAGAACCTTGTCGGCGTATTGTGATATTTCATTTTGGAGTTAAGATGTATTTCGACATAGAGTTGGAACAAGTGCATTGCTACCGGGAAGGATTTGATTTTCATAAGGAAAAATTGTCGGACGTGTGAGTTAGAGGTTGATCACGGTTGTGCTCATTGGAACCTTATCGGTCACGGATGTTAGCGACGAGGAGATTGGATTATTGAAGATAATTCAAGTTGATGCGATCTATAAAGAGACTATTGTTGAGTTTAGTAAGTTGATATTGAGGATAACCCAGAATATTAGATTTGGCATTTATTATTTTGAAGAATGTTGCATGTTTGTTTTGAGGCGCTTGTTGAGATTAAGCTCGGAAGGTTATTAAGGTTTGTTCACTACTAACATATGGATTTTGAATACTAATAGTCGGTGGATTATTAGATTGCGACTAAGATAAGTCTTGGCGGTGAGAATTTGGTGGTGGTTTGGTAACCAGGTACTAAGATGATTGATGTTTTATAAAGGAAAGTGTTCAAATCGGTCGCGGCCGGTGTTCATGATTGGATTCCATAGGAATTGATGTAATGGTTCTAAATCTACACATGTTGTAAGTCGGGAGTATGAGGCGACATTGATGGGTAGAGTTCTTGAGAGAGTGTTTTGGGCTAAGTTACCACTTTGAAGGATTGAGAGTTATGAAGGTGTTTCGGATAAGAACCCTATGTATAGATCGTTGCGACGGTGCGAGGATGGTGATTACTTGATACAAATTTTGGGAATCGAATTGTTATAAGGGAAGACTTCGTTGAAGTCAAGTGTATACGTTGAAGTTTCACAAGCGAATATTTGGACAATACTTGAAAAGGTCAAACTATGTCATGTAGAGGACCAATGGGCGTTGATCGAGAATGAAAGAGTGATTCTTGAGTTGATGAAGGCGATGTTGCGAGGTGTCTTGATGGGTGTCGCGCTTTGAGCGTCCATTACGGATAATTGTGAAGTTGAGGAATTGAGTTGTTTGGCATCTTATATAGGTTAGATATATCTAGCATTGAGTTCTAGCGGTATCTTGGGATTGTTGAATTTGGGCTAGTGAGTTATGGTGCAAGTCGTCTATACTCGCTAAGATGAGTGGTGTGATTATTACGTTTGTGTAACTTATTGATCAAGGGTTGTCGTTGGTGATCTAAAGGATGATGTGACCTTGTGATTTTCTAGAAAGCGATAAGCGCAAGTGTAATTCTTGAGTTCGTGCTTATGCGTGAATGAAGGCATCTTTTCGTGTTTGCGTAGCACGCTGTCATACCCCAAAATTTGCCCTCATGTTTCTCAAGACATTCCATACATCCATGCTCAAGGATTCCTCAAGAGTTGATCGGACAAACTCTCTCCTAGACAATCAACCCAAACTAGGGTTTGGCATTTCTCAGATCAAGATGGACTTCCAACATCTCCAATGGTCATCATACTTCCTCATATGCTTCAAAGATTCTCCATGTCAAGTTTCAAGCCTTACAAGTCAAGTTTCCTCAGACAATTGCTCAGATGGTTGAAAATCAGTTGTATTGGTCAAAAAGTCAACTGTGGTCAACATACAGTCAAACTTCTTGATTTTTGGTCAACATCCTCAGTTTGAAGTCAAATTCATCATTTGATCAAGGGTTGATCATGATTCATCAAGAAAACTCAAGATTTGCTCAAAAGTTAAACTTTCCAAATTAGGGTTTTTCAGTGAAAAGTCAACTGAACTTTGACTAAGCATAACTTCTTCATACTTTCTCAGAAATTTTTCCACCACCTCTCATTTTGAAGGAAATTCAATTCTCTACAACTTCATGTCTCACAAGAATGTTCAAAAAATGCTTCATTTGGAAGGTATGGATCAAAACATTACAGGTCCTTTTCAAAGTCAACAAAAAGTCAACTTTTTGTTTTGAAGATATATTGAGCATGGTAACTCCAATTGAGATGAAACAAAAGAGGTTGTTTAGAGGACTCTTAGAGCTTTCCAAAAAGTCCAAGAACTCTCAAAAATGTGGAAAAATGAGCAAGATACACCTTGTGCAAGTTAGGAAATTTTGAAGAAGTGCACAAAGAGAAATACTTCTAAAAATCAAAAACTTTGCAAATGGGCCTAAAATCTTTTGATCCAAACTTGTTCATGACATTATTTGTGACCCATAAATGCTTGGCCTTGGCAATTTTCTATTTTATTAATTTATTTTTGGATTTTAAACCATTTAATTCAAAATTAAATTATATAAAATATGAAAATAAAGTATTTTTTCAAAAGGAATGATTTTATATCATGCTTGGAGTCCAAGAAAGCCCATAACAATTGCCAAATTCGTGCTAGCCTTTGCATTGATGGGAAAATCAAATTTTTGCCAATATTTGATTTTATTTGAAAAAATATAAATGCACATTGATGATCCAATCTTTTTCCTTGGTTTTTCCTCTCTTCAACTCTTCTATAAATACCAAGCAAGCTGTATCACAAGCAACACGAAACCCTAGCTCAAAGCATAACCCTTATTCTTGCAAAAAATTTCTCAAACTTGTGAAATTCGAATTTCAAATTACAGAAAGTGTCAAGGTGTTCCAGCCATCCAATCTTGCTCTAGAGGTTCCCAGGAGTCCAAAACATCTCTTGCTCGAAACCCGACTCGTCGGATCAAGCACCCACTCTCACGGTTTGCAATCTTTCTCAAATTCGATTTTGATATTTCATGCATTGTTAATGTTTTTGGTGTGTTTATTTGAACTCAAGATGATTGTTAGGTCACATATGGGCCATTACATGCAAGCTCATACGTGAGAAACACGATATGCCATAGTTAGGGCTTCTCAAGCTGTTTCGATCGAACCGGATCATACACGCGTTTTCAGAGGAAACCAATATCACCAATGGATTCGTAGGGTCCGATTTAGGGGGTAAGTCCGTTTTCCATTTATTTTATGTATTTGTAAGTTTCGAGTTTGAGGTCGTGGAGAAATAGGAGCTAGGGCTCCGCGTCGTTGGACGGCGAGGGGTGGCGTGTACGAGGAGAGCTTCTGATTCGTCCATTCAAAATAACTGGGGTCCACGCACGCTGATTGTGTTTGGAATATAACCAGGATCGTCATCATTCATATGCCATTGTTTTCATCCTTTCCAACACCAAATGCCAAGTGTCCCGTGGTTAAGGCGTTATCATTCAAGATGCTCTCAAGGTCTCTGTTCGAACCTCATGGGACCTGGTTTTGTTTTCTTTTGCAAACCTCATATTTTCAACTATTTTGCATATTTTCTTATTTTTTAATATTTTCATTTATTTTAATTTCTTTTCAATAATTTATTTCATGCATTAAAATCATCAAAAATATTTTTCCTTTTGCATTTATTTTGAAAATACTTATTTAATTTATAAAATTAAAAATATTATTTTCATGCATATTTATTTTTTCATAATTTCTCATTTAATTCACTTTTAATTAGTTTTTAATTACTAAATTGCATCCAAAAAATCCCAAAAAATTATTTTAGCATATTTATGTTATTTCCAGCCTGTCATATTTTTCTCATTTAAAAATTTGCATTTTTCTAACATTTTTCTCTTATTCGATTTTTCTCGTATTTTCAGATTTCTCATCCTTTTGCAGGTTATCTCGTTTCAGACGATTTTTCTTTATCGATTTCTTTTTCCAATAATGTATCTGATCATGGGATGTAATAGTTTTAAATTAGGCTTTTATTTTCCGCATTTTTCAATTATGTATCTGCCCCAAAGCCATGTAATAGCGTAGGACATTTATCTTTCCGCATCTTTACATTCCGCATTTTAAATTTCCGCACCCTATAAACTGCTAGTAATTAGGCGTGTATGGCAAGATAAAATTGAGCATAGCCCACTAACTTTCAAGATAATATATCTGAATTTAATACACTCACACATACCCTTAGGGTAATTCTCTCTGTTGCCCTCTGAATTCAAATGGTCATGTCCCTCGAATGTAGAGGTATTCTAGCACCGTTGCCTTCAAAAAAAATCATCATAGTCCCTTGATACAAGATCATGGACCGATATAGCTCACGAAAACATGATCTTGACCCTCGATTGTGCCTCTCGAAAATGATGATAGTCCTTGAATGTGCTAGGATACTTCCAAGTTGCTTTCTATGACCATCGATGTCCCTTCAGATGTCCGCTTACATCCAGCGATGGGGTTACCTACCAACTAATGGTATGGATAGCACTATTCTAAAGGAAAGTAAAATAACAAGCGACCATTACGAGTAGGTAATAAGACTTTTAGTTGCTTGCTCTATCAAAATACTTTTCACACCTCACACTTTCATCAAATTCAAACTCTTTTCAAAAGCGAAACATTTACGAACACTTTGTATACATTCCTACATGAATCATTACAAAGTGAAAGCGAAATAACTTTTCAAAACATTTTCAAACACGAGAAAGCACAATTTTAAAGTGATCTAAGAGCAACTAAGAGCCGTAGATAACTACGGGGATGGAAAGGGTGCTATAACCTTCTCCTTACTAAGAATCTAACGAAGGTCTTTTTACTTTTACCTTCCCTTAATTGGATAAAAATAAAAGTCGGTGGCGACTCTTGCTATCCGCACATTTGCGATACAAAACACAAAAAGTCGGTTCAAGTATTACACATGGTTTATCCTTTTACGATTGTTTCGATTTTGGTTTGTATAACCATTTTGTTGTTTTCGATTTAGCGATGGTGTCGGTGTTGTGTTGTAGGAATTTATGTTCCTATCTTTGGCAACTCGTTTCCGAGGTGTCGGTTCGAGTGTATGACTAATTCCATGGTTGAGACGTTAGGATAGTAGCAATCTTGTTTGTTTGGTTGTCGAGTGCATTGCATGGGCTTTGCATCTCGGCATGGTTGTTCGTGTTTGGATGTTGTGGTTAGGAAGATACCCTTGTTTTGATGTCGTTTGTGTATTGTTTAATTGATCAGGGATTGAGTGGGCGAATCGTAGGCATGTCCGTATTATTCGTTTGGGTTGAAATTTTCGAGGACGAAAAGTTTATAAGTGGGGAGAGTTATAGCATACTGTTTTAATTAATATTATATTATATTAATATTTTGAATTACGATTGATGTTTATTACGAGATTAAATATATTAATCGATATATATGATAATATATTTAGCGACGTTTTGTTGATCCGACTTTTATTCCGTTCGGTTCGGTAAAATATTATTCGGACCCGATATTTAATTCCTCGAAATTATTTGAATTAATTGAATTAATGATATAATTAGTAAGTTAGGGGTGGGGAGAAATTGTTGAGGATTGGGTTTTCACCCTTGGCTTACTAGTAGAAATACCTTTATAAACTATTTTCTTTCCCTTTTCCTTCCATTTTCTTACACCAAGCAAACATAGAGCTAAGGAAAATACCATTATAAAAACCCTTTCATTTGTTTTCTTTCCATTTTCCAAACACACCAAGAATAGAAACTTGAGAGAGAGAGGGTTTTGGAAAGAAGAAGAAGGAGGAGAGCAAGAGAGCAAGAGAGGAAGCTTGGGGTTGAGCTTTGTAGAGTCATCATGGATCATCAAGCTAGAGGTAAGGTTTGATTTCTCTATCTCATATGGTTAGGGTTTGATAGTTGTATTTTGAATTTGAGGAAAATTTGATAGTTGGTTTATAGGGTTTGGTTGGTTGATTATTGAAAATGTTTAGAAGTTGAATTAGGTGTAGAGATTAGGGTATGATGTTATTAGTATTGTAGTATGTGATTTATAAAATGGAAGTAGAAATGGAAATGGAAAAGAAAAAGCTTATCGATAAAATAAAAAGAAACGAGAAAAATGAGAATCATGTACTCTGAGACAATGCATGAGGAAGGAGGAGAATTGGATGGAAGGAGTTTAAGGGGCGCCCACCTCATGTGGGGAGTCCACCTATCCTGAGGAGCCCTCCATTATCATATGGGGGAGGACGTCGTCCCACCATTGTAGGGAAGGCGATGGGTTTCTTTTTCGTTTTTACGTATGTTGGAAAATGTTGTTTCTGCATAATTATGTTTACGCATAATTTTGATTTCTAGCCTCTGTGTTTCAATTATCTCCATTCCATATACTAATAGTTGGTATTAATAAAATATAATTTGGACATAAGTTAGCGATTAAATTTGAAACCCGATTATGTTACGATTTTGATTTCGATGAAATTCGGCAAGTTGCTCGATTCAGCGAAAATTGACATGCTAGCTAAGTTCGGCGTGTAGAGCGTAGTGGTGAGTTAGTTTTAGAAATTACGAGTTTTTACGAGATGTCCGAAATAGGCCAATTGCGGTTTAATTGAATCGGATTGCGTTTTAGTGGATTTAAGGCACATATGGACAATCCGATTTCGATGTTGGTGATTATGATTAATGCGGTTATTAGGAATGGCTTTCATGACGATTATTGATGTTTTGAATATTTTTCGTTTTGGAATTGGGCGAATTAATTGATAATGATGCGGTGTGAATAAACCTAGCGTTTGACGGTGTATTATTAATAAATACTTGTTAATATATGTCGATGATATATGTCCTTGTACATGATGATGATGAATTATTAGTGATGTTTTGCATAATGCAAATATGGGCGATGATATATTTATATGTTTTGAATAAATTATGGCGATGTCGGCTTTATGCCAATTTGATGGCGATGATGGTGTTTTTGTGTTGTGTTGTGTTGTCTTTATCATTGAGTCACATACATTGCATTGGCGGCGAGGGCTTTTACCAAGCGGAGGCTTTTATGCCAAATGTTACTATTTATGGACAAAGCGACGGGTACCACATGCATAACATAGTCGTGTCTCATGGAGTCGGTTATGTTTATGTTTGAATTGTTTGGCGTTGGGTTTTAATTGATGAACGATGTTGAATTGCGATGATATATGATGCTTTGTTTGGTGATAATCTTTATGATGAACATGAAATGAATATGAATTGATAATTTCATGATAACTATGCGATGAATATAAATGATGAGTTTTGTGATGATTTAACTTGATGAAATGCTTAATGCAAATGTGATGTGATGATGTTTGTGACGATGGGCTTTTATGCCAAAAGCGATGTTGGGCTTTTATGCCAAAAGCGATGATGGGCTTTATGCCAAAAGCGATGATGGGCTTTATGCCAAACGCGACGATGGGCTTTAGCCAATTTGTGATGATTTTGTTTATATTGCTTATGTTAATAGCATTGTTTGATGTAGTTGTTCACGATTTCCGTGTTAATTAGCGATGTATTAACTTGTGACGATTCCGTGGTGACGGAGGTTTATGTGTTGTTGTGGTGAGTTGTGCCGATGAGGCTAAAGGCGATTAAGTGTAGACTATACACTTTCAAATGACGATAAGTAAGTGAGATTTAGATAGGCATTGGAATGCACTTACTAATTTATATAGTTTATAATTCCAAAACTATATATATATTTATCATGCCTTTAATTATATGTTTTGGAGTATCTCACCCTTTACTTGTTTCGCCGTTACCTTTATATTGGTAACATGCGAGTTGAAGAGCGGAGTTTATACTGTTGTTAGTCGAGTCGGATCGCTACGATCGTGCACTTCGGGGAATATTTAAGTCGTCTTGTTGTTGTTCTTTTATTATTATTCCTTTTGTGTATAAGAACCGTAAATTATGAAAACATGATTTTGATGAGGAAGTTTATTAAAGAAGATGTTTTGATGTTTTTGAATCAATTTATGTCTTCCGCGATGCTATATGTCTGAGACTTATACTTTAAATCAAACTTTTAAAGTGAGTTGTTTTGAAGGTGTGATGCCTCGATTAAATTTATGAAATTTTAATTTACTACGATTGTTGCATATAAAACCTTGGTAATATTGGGCGTTCTGACCTCCTTCGATAAGTATTACAAATCGTATCTCTATTTACAATTTTCCTTAGAATCCAAGAGCTATTGGATTTGATCGCCAACTGCAACACTTCCCTTGAAATAGAATATGTCGTAGCGGATCCATTTATCGGCTTTCATATGAATACTCGAGCAACTTACCTAAGCTAGCTTTACTCCAATAGTGGAGGTTAACGAGTTCGAGATCACTGCGGTTTAGGCTTACAAGCAGTTGCCATGCAATCAGACTCTCTTCGTTATCTCTTGAACCACTCACAAAAACTCACCAAATAACTTCTATGTGCTTTAGGACTTGCTAGAAGAGGATAACTTGCATCAATATGCGAACATAGCATAAACAAAACACTTTTAATGAGTTGACACCTTCACGCATAGGGACCGAAATCTAGCGGACCAATGCTTTATCGAGCCATTATTTTATCAATAAGCGGATAGCATTCTTTGAATAGTAAGCCTTCTACTAGAAGGGAACACCTAAGTAGCGAAATGGAAGCTTACCTTCCATGAATCGATGTTGTCAATGATTTCCTATTTTACCAGGCATTAACCCTCAAAAATAGATGTTACACTTAGCGGGGTGGGCTTGTAAGTGGAATCGGAGAATTGCTTGAACACTTCCATCATATAGTGCACGATTGTAAATCTCCTGCATACGAAGAGCATCAAATCATCGGCAAAGCTAATGTTGAAAATCGATTTTTGCACACTTGGGATGAAGCAGGAAACTTGGATCTGAGGCAGGAATGACTAAGATAAACAATAAGGTAGAAATTGGATCTCCTTGCCTTAATCCTCTTTTGGCTTTGAGAAAGAAAATTTGGCCATTGATACAATACCTATCGACACCGAGCTAACACAATCATTATCCGGTCAATGAATTTCCGAAAATTAAGCTCTTGTATGATCCTCCGAGGAAGCAGACCATTCCTTTATCGTAGGTTTCTTAATATCCATCTGAATAGCACACAGAGAGAGATATGTGGTTGTATCCTGATTAATTCATCGCCATTAGAATGTTATCATGGATCATCCTCCCGGGGAGAAAAGGCGATTGGCTAGTCTATAACCTCACTAATCACATTGCTCAATCTTGTAGTTAAGGCGTTTGATATCGACTTATACATCGTGCAACAATCTATGGGACAAAGGTCTTTCTGCTTTGAAGTCTTTGGTATCAAGGTTACAGCGGGACAATTCTTTGACAAATGATTGTGTTCAAAGAATATTTGCAGTAACGTCATCTTCCTTCACAATGATCCGGGGCACTTAAAGAATTTAGCATTAAATCCATCTAAGCGTGGAGCTTCGTATCACCAATGCTATTTAAAGCTTTGAAACTAATGAGGTTGATGAGCTTTTTACTTTCCTCCTTTAATTGAGCTCTTTCAGTCACATCAATATCAATATGCATGCATCGGTTGATGTCCCAACAAGATCATGATAGAAGTCCGAATTTCCTTTTCCATTTTATTAGGTTCGAGAGAAAATCTTTCCATTATTATCTACCAACTTATCTTGTTTCTTGTGTCTCCCCTTCACAATAGCATGAAAATAAGCGTTGTTAGAATCCCCAACTGAACCCAATCGACTTTGGATCGTTGTCTCAATAACGCGTTCCTCTTCCTGACATAAGTGATTTTCAGGTCAATGTTTTTCTTCATCTATCAAAAATATTTTGAAAGGGTCTCTAATTGTTGGATCAGTTACTCATGTTTTAATCTTGAGTGGTTCTCTATAACACGGTTGCAGCCGTTTGAGTTTATGCTAAAGCACAAACAGGTTTATTATTGCCTTCAACCGCCACGATCTACTTCTTCTCCAAAAGTGGTTTTCAACATAGTTATTAATGAATTTAAATCTTGTCGAGGTATAAGTCTTGATCTTGCACCTTTAGTTTCACTCTAAGCGTTATGATCCGAAATGTGAGCCGGGACTTCCACCTCCTTTAGGAAATTGCAAGAACCAAGCCTTGTTACATATAGCCCTATATATTCTTGAATAAATAGTTATTGGTATATTTATTAAACCATGTAAAATGATTTCCTTTAGTCTCATTACGCTAAGTCCATAACATCATCACTAAAGATCAAAAATTCGGGCGGTGAGCGTTATTACCCAATCCTATCAGCACAAGTTAGCACATCATTGAAATCACCAATGATGATCCATTGATCTGAGTGAGCAGGATCCTAGATATCTTTCCAAAAAATTTCCAGTTGGTTATGCGCATAAATGAAGGTAACTTGACCAAAATATGTTGATCATTTAAGTCACATCTCACGGTGGATAAATTGATCACCAGCATCTAACTTCTTCATCTTTAGCTCCTTATGCTTCCAGGATCCAAATTCTTCCATTTGGTTATCAACCAGCTCGATCATGTCCAAAAATCCATCTCTTGTTGGGCTTTACCTTCACTTTAGTCTCGAATAGGAAATGCAAGGCACAAGTAACCTCTTGAGATGAGCCTTAATCTCAAGGTGCCTTAGAGTTTTATTAAGGCCCCTCATATTCCATGTGAGGATCATGGAACATCAAATGCCTTACCATCCTCATAACAAAGGATAGCAAAGCCATTTCTACATCTAACATCATCACGCATCCTTGCTTTATCTCGAGTTACCAAGCCCAACTTGTTGTTGTTTTGTTTGGGGCATTTGGTTTCACTCTTCATGATTGGCATTTTCTATGGTCTATCATGTATCTTCTTCCTTCATACGTAACTTTCGAATTAGCTTTATTAGGGGATTACTCTGCATCCTTGGCTTTTCCACCATGTTTGAGCAGACTTAGGCATTTTATCTTTTCACAATTATGCTCCATTTTGTTAATTTTTGAAAGTAGGTTTCCATTCATACTCAACCTTGATGGATTCTACTTCCTGAGGATCTCTAATGTAAATTGTGTCCTTTAACTCACTTGTAATATCAACTTGATGAGCACACTTGCATATGTAATTCGATGTTTCTTTGTTGTGCACTCATCTGTCATGATTGGTTTCCAATAGCACTTGCAACTTTTCCTATACTTTCTTCCCCAATAAGTAAGAGGGTTGGGGAAAGGTGACCCAGTTATGACTACTTCTTTGCATCCTTGTCCAACGAAATTGAGGTCTCCATTCAAGGAGAAACATGGGGTGTCTGAAAATTGTATATGGTCCTTTTCGCAACACCAAATCTTTATCCTCCTTTGATTCATCTTTACATAAAGTAGCCCTCTTCATTGTAGAAAAGTTACGTAATGTTGCAAAATCCCAGGTTTTCATCATGAACTTTTTCACAACCGTCATAGTCAATTCACCCCCAATTACATACATAATCAGGGCATTCTCCCAAAACTTTAGCTCAAAGACGATGTCTTTCTCTTTAATAATAACTTCAATTTCACCATTAATGATGACTGGAGGTGTATATTTGATGTTCAACCCATTTGTTGAGGTGCGGTTTCCTTTAATGACCGCTACCCATGGTTGTGTTGGTTTTAGTTGTTCTTCATCCTCGTGCACTTTCTCTTCCTCTGATATTTGTTGATTCATTGTCTCAATTTCTTTTGTTGTCTTCAATATCGTATGGGAGTGGTGATTCGTTGTTCATGAGAGGTAGGCGTCGGTGTGAAAGCTCTAACAAATGATGTATTTAGATACACATGTGAATTTAAAGTTAAATAATAGATTAATTAGTATTTAATGAAAAGTACAATGAAAAGTTATGAAATCAAAATATTACAACAAATAATATGATTATACAAAATATAATGGTAAACTAGACAAATGATGTATTTAGATACACATGTGAATTTAAATTAAATTATGTAATGTTAAAATAAACTCAATGTATTAAGTAATTTAAAAAAAACTTGTGACATGGAGAAGAAAAAAAATTAACATTTGAAAATTGTTCGGGTGGCCCATACTCTAGGCCCAATAGAACAAAGGCCCAATGCCCTTGTAAAAGCGACTTAGTGCGTCTGCGGGGGGCCACGTAATGGATCTGGGCCCCACGTGCCCCAGAATATCGGACCCTTTCTTGGATCGCCTCAACGTCACCGCCCGCAGAATTCGGAATAGACCGGTTATCGGGCGACAATCTAGGGAGGCCACGTCTTGCCTCCATGCGCACGCAAGCCCTAGCAATCCGCTAGTGGGCTTGGATCTTTTATAATCGGATCTTGGCCCGTATTTGAGGGGCTATAATACCCTCTCACTTGAGAGGGTCGGGTATCTCATTCTTTACTCTTCTTGCTTGCTTGCTTCTCTGCCTCTTCTTACTTTGGCATCGGAGTATCTTGCAGGTACCCCCCCTTCTTCACTTTAGACCACCGTTGCAGATTGGGCCAAGACACCTTTTGATCAGGTACGATCAGTGGCGCCGTCTGTGGGAAACTTGCTTCCCCGTCTCCTTTCATTCAGTTGACCAAAGCAAATCGAAACTCCATTTGTCATGGCCAACCCACAATAACATGGAGAATCCCCTCCACGACGATCTGGCCGAGCAAAACAACACCGTTTTCCCCGAGACAAATGCTCGGGATGGGCACACTGCCTCCTCTTCAACCGGATCTTACCGGGGAGATGAGCGTAGAGTAGACTCCCATCGTCGTCGGACAGCTGAGCCCTGATCTTCCAGGAGTGCGGCTCCACCCGGCCTTGATCCGCGATGCGCCCTCTTGGCGGCCATCAATAATACCAACCTCATGTTGTTCACCCAGGCGTCTCACATCCTCGAATCCTCCGAAGATCACCACGAGAGATCCGATTCTGGTCGCCTCCCCGAAGACATCCCGAACTCCCGCGAGAACCGGGAGGGACGATTCTCCCAGCCAGCCGCGCCCTCTAAGGGGCGGAGGACCCAGCGACCAGCGAAATCCTCAAGGGCTGCCCGGGGCGACGGCGTTCATCTCGGCGGGAGCAGGCCCAGATGAAACAAGAAAGTCGGGGAAAACACCTCCGCACCAAGGAGCACCACCGGCGTCGCGCCACTACTCTCCTCACGCTCTCCCAGCGGGAGGCGGAGGAAGACCCAGCGGTCCTCTATCCGCCCGCATCATGGGCGCCTATTCCTCGGGAATGGAAAAACCCCTCGGCCGCCCGATTATGATGGGGTGATCCTATCGATCACATTGCCGGGTTCGAGCCATGCTCAATACCTAGCGTCGGCGGACCAATCAAGTGCGAGTTGTTCCCACCACTCTCCACAAAGGACAATGGTGGTACAAAGCTTGCCCGGGTCCATCCACTCCTAGGGGCTAAAGCCCAGTTCGAGCACTGCCTCCCATGAGGCATCAAGACCGAGGCCTCCCTCGAGGCTATTATCCAGAAGGCGAGAGACACTCGGGAGTACATCGACCGTTTCAACAGGAAGCAATACAAGTCTGCTGTGGACCAAATGAAGCGGTGCACATTAGGCGGGGACTCCTCCCGCACGGACTTTAGAAAACATCGGCATCGAGCCTCGGCTACCTTGATGCCCTCCTCGGGCTCGCGCCTACATCACTTACGAGGAAGAGGCCGCCAACCGCGAGGACTCGGTCGTGGGTCGAGGGCTCTACTCGACACCCGGACACGGCGCCCGGAGGCGGGGCCGTCTCGTCGCCACGAAGACAAAAGCGCGACGATAAGCCGAATTCTCGAGAACAACGAGGCCCGCTGGTCGTTTCAGCGATTATACTCCATTGACCGCTTCCACGGATCCTCGCCGAGTGCTCGGCTCGGAGTTCAAAGCGGAGGGCGGGCGCGAAACCCATCTCGAAACAGTGGCGAGAGACCAAGTATTGTCGGTATCATCAGTCACGACCACTAACGAGGATTGCGTCTACCTCGGGGACGCAATCGAAACATTAATCAAAGGCGGACGACTCGGGCGTTATAAAACACAGAAGCATCTGAGGTGCCCGAAGAACAAGGAGGTCGGGGCAGGCCCGACCCCGAGATTCCGGCCCTTGTCGGATAGCATACTCGGTGACTAGACGGATGACTTCCGAGCCCACCTTCACTCACAGCCCGTGGGAGGTTCCCCTGCAATGGTCATCTCAAGCGGTGGTGGCGCGGTGTCCATTAACTCCGCCAGCGGAAATCGACGGTGATCGAAGGCTCCATCAACAAAGTTTCTCTCGGCGGTTCCAGTGGCGATCCGGGCGATCACCTTCTACTTGGAAGAACTCCCGGAGGGCCTAGCGCCCATATTCCCTCCTTATCAAAGCAAGGATGGCAAATTTGAAGTCCGGGATCCTAGTCGAGCGAAGGCGGCTACTGTCGACGTCATGTACACTCACTGTTTGAACACTCTGACTCGACAGATCCCATCTATCACCATCGTGGGATCCGACCTGAGATTCAACGGCTCCACGTCCGACCTTGGGGATCGTCGAGCTCCTCGTCACATTCGGCGAAGAAGACGTTGCCTGCGTCGGGTCAAAGTTCGTTTCACGGTGATCAGCGCCTCCCTACAATGCTATTAAGGAAGAACTACATGGCGAACTCACATGATTCCTCGACCGTCCATTTGAAGCTCAAGTTCTACACCAAGCGGGGCGCGTCGCTACCATCTGGCGACATCAAGGCGGCGAGGAGGTGCGTGCCGCGACCGAGGGGAGACTGAGTGACCCAAGAGATGAAGTCGGCCAGGACAGCGGAGGATTCAGATCCGCTTCGCCCAATTCCAGATGGCGAGTTCGAGCTCGTTCCACTCGGAGAGGACCCTAGCACGTGCGTCAAGATCGGCGCAGACCTCCTCAAGCTCGCGAAGAAGCAACTTAGAGCTTGCCTTCGGGACAACGCAGATCTCTTCGCATGGAATGTAGCAGAGATGCCCGGACTCGACCCTGAGGTCGCCTGCCACCAGCTCGCCATAGATCCGTCGCTAAGCGATAGTACAGCGTGGTGATCCCGAAGCGGAGGCATTGAAAGGCTGTAAAAGACCTCCTAGAGGAAAATTTTATTTCCGAGGCCACGTATTCAACTTGGTTGTCAAACGTTGTACTCATTAAAAAATCTAATGGAAAATGGCGTATGTGCGTTGACTACACTGATCTTAATCGGGCATGTCCCAAAGATGCATTTCCTTTACCTAACATTGACATGCTGGTCGACAATTCGGCCAGTTATAAATTGCTTTCTTTTTTGGATGCTTACTCAGGTTATAACCAGATTCCCATGGCTATGGCCGACAAGACTTGCACGGCCTTTATGACAGCGTCGGGGAACTATTACTACAACGTAATGCCCTTCGGACTAAAGAACGCCGGAGCAACCTACCAGTGGATGATGAAAAAGGTCTTCCAAAGTGAAATCGGTGACATGCTCGAGGTATACATGGACGACATGATCGTCAAGTCCCACTCAGGGGCGACCCGCGCTTCACATCGAAGAAGATATTCGATCAAGCTCGAAACGGAATGCGATTCAATCCAGAAGTGCATGTTCGATCGGGCCGGTAAGTTCCTCGGTTTTACTTAACCGAACGAGGAATCGAGGCTAACCCGACAAGTGTCGGGCATTCTCAGTGCCCACTCCACGATCAAAGAAATCCATTCAAATCTTGAGCGGCATCTTGGCGTCCTATCCGTTTCGTGGCGAGCTCGGCACATCGCCCTCCATTCTTTAAGTTGTTGAGAAAGGCCGACCTTCGAATAGAACGAGGAGTGCGAGCAAGCCCTCCTTCACCTCAGACGGGCACTTTCGCAACCACCAGTGCTCTCGCGGCCTCTAGTCGGGAAACCTTGTATTTGTACTTAGCCGTATCCAATGAAGCAGTGAGCGCGGCACTCATACGTGAAACCGAAGACGGGCAAAAACCCGTTTACTTCACAAGCAAAGCCCTTCAAGGGCTCGAGACAAGATATCAGCAAATCGAAAAGGTCGCACTCGCCCTCGTTATCACCGCGAGGAGATTGCGATACTACTTCCTCGCCCACGCAATCGTCGTACGCACGGAGCAACCCATCAAACAGCTCCTCGCCCGCCCAGACATGGCTGGACGGATGCTTAGATGGTCCCTCGAACTCTCCGAGTTCGACATCCGATACGAAGGTGTTATACCCCAAAAATTTTCCCTCCTATTTCTCAAAACATTCCATACATTCATGCTCAAGGATTCCTCAAGAGTTGATCAGACAAACTCACTCCTAGGCAATCAACCCAAATTAGGGTTTGGTTATCCTCAGATCCAGATGAACTTCCAACATCTCCAATGATCATCATGCCTCCTCATATGCTTCAAAGATTCTCCATGACAAGTTTCAAGCCTTACAAGTCAAGTTTCCTCAGACAATTGCTCAGATGGTTGAAAATCAGTTGTATTGGTCAAAAAGTCAACTGTGGTCAACATACAGTCAAACTTCTTGATTTTTGGTCAACATCCTCAGTTTGAAGTCAAATTCATCATTTGATCAAGGGTTGATCATGATTCATCAAGAAAACTCAAGATTTGCTCAAAACTTAAACTTTCCAAATTAGGGTTTTTCAGTGAAAAGTCAACTGAACTTTGACTAAGCATAACTTCTTCATACTTTCTCAAATTTTTCCACCACCTCTCATTTTGAAGGAAATTCAATTCTCTACAACTTCATGTCTCACAAGAATGTTCAAAAAATGCTTCATTTGGAAGGTATGGATCAAAACATTACAGGTCCTTTTCAAAGTCAACAAAAAGTCAACTTTTTGTTTTGAAGATATATTGAGAATGGTAACTCCAATTGGGATGAAACCAAAGAGGTTGTTTAGAGGACTCTTAGAGCTTTCTAAAAAGTCCAAGAATACTCAAAAATGTGGAAAATTGAGCAAAATACACCTTGCACAAGTTGGGAAATTTTGAAGAGTGCACAAGAAATACTTACCAAAATCAAAATTTTTGCAAATGGGCCTAGTTTTTCTTCATTCAAACTTGTTCCTTAGACAATTTGGAACATCCAAGCCCAATGCCACAAATTTTAGCTTTATTTTTCTATTTAATTTGATTTTTATTCATTTAAATACAAATTAAATTCAAAATAAAAGGTAAAAATCAAAATTAATTGCAAAATTGATTTTTCTCTCAATCTTGAGATCCAAGTAACTCATAAATGCTGGAAAATTTCGGAATTATCATTGATTTGGCAAGAATTTGATTGAAATTGATCAAAAAAGATAAGATTTGATTTTGTACAAAATCAAATAATCTTTGCATTGATTGATGATTATTTGTTCCTCAAATCAACTCAATTTTCATCCATTATAAATATACAATGCATATCACACAAGAAAGAACAGAAAAATTGCCTCAAGAACCCTAACCTAAAGTGAAAAAATCTGTGACCTTCAAGCAATCTGCAGCCTTGGTTTCAGTGATTTTCAATCGATTTTGAGCATTCCATCGTGTTCCTTGGGTTGTTTAGAGTCGATCCAGACCTTTACAAGTTACAAAACCATCAAGAATCAAGCAATCCCGATTTCGGTTTGTTCTTCCTTTTCCAAAATCGATTTTCAATTCTCATGCGTTATTAACATGTTTTGTTGTTGTTTTTGTGTTTAGAACGAAGCTTGGAAGCTTTCTGGGTAGTTTGATTGAATTTCCATGGCTTAAAACACGAGTTACCATTGCTAGGGTTTTCAGGTTTCAATTAGGGCTTCCTGGAAAAAATTGGACAAAGGACCACCACCATATGTTGAGGACAATGTTTCCAATCGACCATGCCTCTGAATGTCATTTATATTACTTGTGTTTGATTTTGAGAATTGCAGGGACTATAGCGTCGCACTGAGGCCGACGCTATCTTTTCAAAAATTCAAAACGAAGAAGACGAAGCTTGGCGCGTGATCTGGACCATCAGGGAGCGACGTCTGTCTAAAATCCATTCGCTCCGTTTTCTAAACACGTGTGCAAGCCAGCTCAATTGGTCAAGGCGTGGGGTTGTGAAGGCAAGGTCACCAGTTCGATCCTTGGCAAGACCATTTATTTTTGCTTCTTTACAAATTAACATGTTTTCTTGTTTTTTTTATATTTTTTTTTATTTAATATTTTCATCTATTTTAATTTATCTTTCATATTTTTTATCATGCATCTAAAAAACCCCAAAAATATTTATTTTTTGCATACTCATCATAAAAATACTTATTTAATTTTTAAAATTAAAAATATTATTTTTGCATGCATATTTAATTTAATTTCTATTTTATCATTTAAATCACTTTTAATTGCATTTTAATTATTAAATTAACTCCAAAAATTCCCAAAAAATATTTTAGCATATTAATGTTATTTCTTGCATAATAAAAATTTTCTCATTCAAAATTATAATTTTACAAACAATTTCCTCTTATTCAATTTCCTCATTTTCCGATTCTTCATTTGCAGTTTATCCGTTTGGACAATTTTTATTGTTTTCTTTTCATATTATGTAATTGCCTATGGGATGTAATAGTTTAATTAGGACTTTTATTTTCGCACCTTCAATTATGTATCTTCCCCAAAGCCATGTAATAGCGTAGGATTTATCTTTCCGCACTATATTTACGCAATTTACTTTACGCACCCTATAAACTGCTAGTAATTAGGCGTGTATGGCAAGATTAAAATTGGACATAGATAACTCATAACTCCAAGATAAAATATCTGAATTTGACACATTCTTTTCACACATACCTTAGGTAAATTCTCTCGTTGCCTTTGATTAAATGGTCAAGTCCCTCGAGCGTAGAGGTATACCGTTGCCTACAAACAAATCATCATAGTCCCTTGATACAAAGATCATAGACCCACGATGTCGCCTCACGAATACATGATCTTGACCCTCGATTGTCGCCTACGAAAATGATGATAGTCCTTCAAATGTGCTAGGATACTCCTACAAGTTGCTTTCTATGATCCGATGTCCCTTCGAATGTCCCTTCTACATCCAACGAATAGGGTTACCTACCAACTAATGGTATGGATAGCACTATTCTAAAGGAACGAAAACAACACGAAAACTACCATTCTGAGTAGGTAATAAAGACTTTTAGTTGCTTGCTCTATCAAAATACTTTTCACACCACACACTTTTTTCAAAGTTCAAACTCTTTTCAAAAACGAAACATTTCCAAACACTTTTGTATACATTCCTACATGCATCATTACAAAGTCAAAGCGAAATGCCTTTTCAAAACATTTTTGTAAAACACACAGAAAGCAATTTTTAAAGTGATCTAAGAGCAACTAAGATCCCGTAGATAACTACGGATGGAAAGGGGTGCTAATACCTTCCCTTTTCATAACCTTCTCCCTTACTCAGAATCTAACGAAGGTCTTTTCCTGTTCTTTCACCTTCCCTAATTGGATAAAAGAAAAGTCGGTGGCGACTCTTGCTATCCGCACATTTGCGATACAAAAATCTCAAAGTCAGTTCACCGTATTACAGAACTGGCGACTCTGCCGGGGAGACACCCTAAAGAGAGAATGCCTTAGGGATTTCTAGATCATTTTTACTGTTTTCTGTTTTACTTGCTTGCTTTATCTTTAAGGGTTGCTTGGGTATTATACTTGTGGGGATCCTACACCGGATCCGGTTTCCTTTTATAAGTAGCACTAATCGTCGCGACCGTTAGGCGTATCGAAACGGTCAACATGATGGCTACGTTAGTGTGACACTTTGGATGTCTGATACTCTTCATTTCCAAGTTGAGGATAGTATTTGGCCTGCGTGGTGTCATCAAGCACTAACTAAACTTTTAGAACGTTAATTGACCCCATCTTGGCCATTAGAAGGTAGTGAGATGGTCGGCTTTGGTGCAGAGACTAAGGTTGGGCGATACTCGATGCTACGCTCATTAAGATCAGACTTTTGGGATATTTTCGGTCGACCACTTGGTAGTCGTATTGAAATAAACGCCTACGAGAAAGATCAATGATATGAGATTCCTAGAACCCGATTACTATTATAGGACAGGATGAACCAACTCAAACTTTTGGTAGGGTAATCACCTATACCTCATGCAAGCCTTAAACCTAGGCTCATTGTGTGATTTGTTTGTGTGTGCCAAACATGACATCATGACATCATTCGCATTGCATATCATTTCTAACTATTTCAAGGACCTAGGGATTTATCTTTGCTCTGTTTTGTAGGGATTATGGCTTCTAGAAAGACTATCTGAATCAACTTCATGGGTATACCTTCTCAACTCAAAGAATTGGTTTCAGAAATTCCCGATCATGCTCAGTTCATCAAAAGACATGGTTATCTACTTGACTTGGTTATCTCCGGTTTTGAAGAAGATATGATGCATGTCTATTCGGTTCTTTGATCACACCATTGCTTTACATTCCCAGATTATCAGTTAGTTCCTACCTTGGAAGAGTTCTCTAAGCTACTTGGGATACCTATTCTTGATCGAATGCCATTCACCGTTTAGAAAAGGATCCTGGTATAAGACATCGCATCACCCTTACATCTAAAGCGCTCGGACATTGAATCAATTGGGAAACTAGAAGTGGAGTTAAGGGTTACACTTGCTAAGTTCTTGATTAAGAAAGCCCAGAATTCCTCAAAGTTATGAGTTTCCATGCATTTGAAGACATTGGCCTTGCTAATTTATGGTTTGGTTCTATTCCTAACTCGGATCAATTCATAGATGTCGCCATCAAGTTATTTCTTACTGTAATCCAATGCCTACTTTACTTGGAGATATTCTACATTCTCTCCACACTCGTACTACTAAGAGACAAAGAAATCTCATGTGTTGCATACCGTTACTTTCCAGGTGGTTTATTTCGCACCTTCCTCCATCAGTTTTGAAGAATGAACAAAGGATGAAGTAGTCTCAAAGTTTAATGTCACTCTCCCATTCAGATATCCGTTGGTGTCTTTTCTCTCAAAAGGACTTCACATTCATTGGCGTTGTGGAGATTCCTAATGTACCACTCCTTGGCATAAGAGGAGGTATCACTTACAACCCTTCTTTAGCTCGTCAATTTGGTTTTGCTTTCGAAGAGATGGTCCTCATGATATGCTTCTCCAAGATGTGTTCGGCTACAACCACGATCTCGGAATGCAGCGAAGGTTCATACATGCTTGGGGCATGGTAAAGAAGACTGATACCAAGACTTTGGGGCACCAAAACTCCATTCCTTGGGAACCTTACCTCAAATGGGTGTGAGCTCGAGTTCAAAACCTCATGATGCCATTCACGCCTGTTCTACCAGTAATTATGGAACCTGTTGCTATAGGTGACGTATCCTATATCGTTCTCCATCCTGACATGCCTACTGATTTTGAAGACTTGAAGAGATCCTGGATTCAACTAAAAGAAGAAAGGGATACATACGAAGCACAGTGCTATGCAAGCGAGAAGAAAGTACTAGAGTTGACCAAGCTACTTCACGAGGAGCGCAACATCAACGCCTATCTCGGCACCAAGAGGAAGCGCCCATGGGAGACTTAGAGCTTTAAGATTATTATGCTCTCTTTTATTGTTTTGAACTATCTTTTGTACTTAAAAAGAAAAAGAATAAAAAAGAGAACTAATAAATGTTTGTTTGTGCTTGTTTAACAAATTTAAATTCCTAAGGTCCTTGAAAACATTGCATTGCATTCGCATAAACATTGCATATCATGGCATAACATTGCATAACAGGTACATTGAAGATTGGTTTTCTCATTCTCTCGCTATTTATTTTAGCAGCAATGGCTCTTGAACAGACTGTCAAAGATCTCCAGGCTCAGAATGCTCAGTTCCAGGAGATGTTCACTAGCTTGGTCCAAGGCCAAGAAGATATGAAGAAGCTCATCAACAGAAAGAAGAGGGTCGTTGGTGTTCTCAACATGGGAAGACGTTACAAAGGTGGTCCTAAAGTGGTTAGTCGGATAGAGCTTTCTGAAGGAAGTGTCAAGACTGAGGGAAGCGTCAAGGGTAACGAAGACAATCAGCGTGAGCCTGAGAAGGACAGAGAAGATCACTATGATGATGACCAGTACTCTGATGAAGATGACAAATACAAGCAACTTGAAGACCGTCTGAACGCTGTGGAAAATCTGAAAAATGTCCGGGCTGAATTTTGATGATCTGAGTCTTGTCCCTAGTGTGGTGATTCCTCCCAAGTTCAAAGTGCCTACTTTTGCCAAGTATGATGGCATTTCTTGTCCAAAGCTGCATTTGAAGTCCTATGTTCAGAAGATCAACCCCCACACTGATGACAGAAAGTTGTGGATGCATTATTTTCAAGAGAGTTTGTCCGGAACTAAGTTGGAGTGGTATTATCAACTAGAGAATGACCGTATCCGTACTTGGAGTGACTTAGCAGATGCTTTCTACAAACAGTATGAGTACAATGCTGAATTGACACCCACTCGCATGCAACTACAGAGCATGTCTATGGGTCGTGACGAGAAGTTCAAAGAGTATGCTCAGAAATGGAGAGAGATCTAGCAGGCAGAGTTCAACCACCCTTGTCCAGTAGGGAGTTGGTTGATATGTTCATGGGGACGCTGACAGGTCCATTCTTCAATCATCTGATTGGGAATTCTTCAGCCGGATTCACCGAGCTGATACTTACAGGAGAACGCATTGAAGTTGGAATCAAGAGTGAGAAGATTCATGTAGAGTCATCATCAAATGCTGCGAAGAGATCTTTTGGTGGTAAGAAAGAAGCCAAGCCAATGTTGTGTATGGTCAGAAAAGCCGAGCCAAGACCGACCATGCTCAATCTGTGGGGGCAGTTGTGATCTCTAATCCTACATCAGCACAACCTCAGCGAGACAACGCGGGTAATCAGAACGCGCCATGAAGACAGTTTACGAAGATCAACATGCCTTTGTCGCAGGCCTTGCAACACATGTTGAAAGCAGAGCTGATTACCTTGAGGGATCCTCCTCAAAACATCAACACTTCCTCTCCGAGATACAATCCCAATGCTAAGTGTGCTTACCACTCCAACAGCCCAGGGCACGACACCGACAACTGTTGGGCTTTGAAGAACAAGATTCAAGATATGATTGAAGCTAAACAGATTGAGTTTGACCCTCCTGTTGAGACTCCAAATGTGATCAACGCGCCTATGCCTAACCATGACAAAAGTTCCAATGCTATTGGTGAGAACTCTTATGTCTTCAACATAGATGACTTGACCATTCCTCATGATATTTAGAAGAACTTGCTGGCGGTGTTAATCGAGGATGCCAGAGGTGTCGTTGGTGCCCATCTGACGATGGTTGTGCTTGGTTGAGAAGGCGTGTTAGGTGCATGATGGATAACCGTGAAATACTATTCGTGAAACCACTGTGGAGAATCGTGAAGACATGTCTAGAAACTAAAGATCGAAGATGTGAAGGGCATACCCGGATGTGTGGGATACCTTGGGAAGCCAGTGGAAAGTTTGATTACATGGTGAAGTACTCTGTTCTGAAAGCTACAAGATTCCTATTGAAGATGTTAAGGCGACGGATGGGTGACTATTTCCAGAAGCTATCTTGATGTTAACACAATAAGATTTCTCTCTGATCCTGTGCCTAGGTGGCACCTCTCATCATTACTTCTCGGACCAATTCCATATTCCTCGACAAAGCTATCCTTGGAATTATGGATCGATGTTTACTATCATGGCGTCAAAGCAAGACCCTCCGACCATTGAGGATCCTCAGATTGAAGCTACCATTCCTGACATTGACAACATCACTGGATCCAGTAAGGTGACTCGAACTGGAAGAGTATTCTCTCCAGAAATCTCTCCTCCAAAGGACACTGTGACTCCAGCTCGCATTCCATCCATTCAATCCATTCCCCAAGCTAGAGGGAAAGAGCCGTGCTTTCATCCCTTTCGGCCGAGTACAAAATTCTTGAAGACACCTCTAAACAAGAAATGGAGGAAATTCTGAAGATTATCAAGAAGAGTGATTACAATATCGTGGAACAGTTGGGATAGACTCCGTCCAAAATTTCCATGCTTGCTCTGCTCTTCTGCTCTGAGGCTCATGCCAATGCCCTGGTGAAGTTTGAAGAATGCTCATATCGCAAGACACTACTCTGATCAATTTGAAGTTTGTATTGCTAGCTGGCTGCCAACAACGGCCTAGGCTTCTACGATCTTGATTTGACTCTGCGGAAGGAAACACAACAAAGCCTTGCATCTCTGTTGAATGCAAAGTTACATTATCATGTTTTGGTGGATCTTGGTTACTTTGAACATGCCAAAGTACTTTGATCAGTCGATGTTGAAGGATTGGTTCTAAACCGGTGACATTATTGTGAGAGCTTTGATGGTTCTAAACGAGCAGTACTTGGAGCTCCTCTGCTGTTAAAGTCGGTTCCCGGACTTTTGATTCCACATTCTTTGTCATGGATATCCGTCACCTTATTTTAGCCTACTTGGACTCCCTTGGATACATGGGGCGGGTGTTATTACCTCTACACACGGAAGTTGAAGTACCGGTGAAAGGAAGGTTATTCTGGTGTGTGGTGAAGAAGAGTACATGGTCGATCATCTACAGTCATTCCGTATCTCGAGGAAGGTGAATTCTTTGAGACTCTGTCAAGCTTTTGAAACAATCCCAGTCGTGCATCGACTCTCTTATTATTCTGAAGTTACAGGCTCCGCAGGATGGCTTCGTTGAAAGATGCTCAAAATTTGCGATTAAAGAAGGAGGTATATTTTCAGGAGATCAGCTCCCCGATCTTCCTTTCCGTCGACAAAATCTGGTTTAGGCTTCACCATGAGAATCAGGAGAAGATGATACGCCCCGGCGATGCCGGTAACCCGCTCACTAATCGATGAATCTCGTATGGTCACTAATATTCGGTAGTTTCGTTTGCGGTTATTATCACATCATTTATATTTTCATTCAATAAAATTGTTGGACTTTTTGCATTCAATTGTTTGTTTTCTTTCTTTTACTTTATCACCCCTTCAAAAGCTATGTGTTTCTTACACACCCGCATTGATACAACTGCGGAATCACTCACGAATCTCGTTGATATGACTATGCTATTGCTAAATATGACTTGATAATCCGATCTACCAAGCCGAAGACGAAGGTGAGGAAGATTGTGAAGTGCGGGAGAACTTATCGTTGCTACAGCAAGAAAGCAGTTAACTACACCACCGAAGAGCAAGTTGAGGTTGTGAATTTGGGTACTAACGAAGGCGAGAAAAGAGATCAAGATAGGAGCCGGAGTCTTGAGGATTAAAGAAAGGTTGGTTCAGATGCTACGAGACTATATTGAGGTTTTGCTTGGTCATACGAAGACATGCAGTCTAGATATTGATATTGTGGTGCACGGTTACCAAGCGAAGAAGGTTTTCTCCAGTGCAGGTTAAATCGCATGCGTCTTGAGATGTCGAGAGAAAATCAAAGCCGAGTTATGAAGCGGTTCAATGCGGGTTTCTTTGTTACTTCTTACCCGCGTGGGTTGCAAATGTGGTACCCGTACCTAAGAAGGATGGCAAAATGCGAATGTGTGATTCTGAGGAGATCTAAACAAAGCAAGTCAGAAGGCGATTTCCCACTTCCCTCATTGATGTTCTAGTTGACAACACTTTGCTCAGCATAAAGTTTTCTCCTTCATGGATGGTTTCTCTTGGTTATAATCGGATCAAAATGGCTCCGA
>CM038792.1:269646637-269707311 GCA_021764765.1 Vicia sativa
ATTATTTAATTAATTAAAGTCTTAAATTATTTTATTTGGATTAAGTGGGTCATTTAATAAAGAAAGGATTGGAGGTGTAAGTGTAATTAGTGGTATGAAGAGTAAATTACTCTACTTTACTAATTATTATTATTTTATTTTATTGGAATGAATAAAGGAACAATAAGAGGAATATAAAAAGGAAAAGAAAAATAGGTTTTTGGAGCGCTTTCACGTAGAATTGGAGAGAAGAGGAAAAGAGAGGAAAAGCAAGCTGAGAGAAATCGAAAGAATCATCGCTGAGTAAGGAGGTGATTCGTTTGGTTAATATGCTTTATGGGTTTTGGGAATCAAAGGGATAATTGGGTATGTTAGGAAGTTTGAATGTTGATGATTATAAGTTATGGAAATGAACCTATTTTGTGTCGGTGTTTGGAATTAGGATCATTTGTATGTCAAATAATTGATAGGAATGAATAAACCATGTTGTGTGATGTTATAATGATGTGAAATGATCATGAAATAGTGTTCTAATGTCCCCCAGTTCGTATGGAAGTTGGAAATGATTATGGATGCAAAATCTTAAAAGCATCCAAAAATGTTGTCATGGGTAGTGAGAGCTGGTTCCTGTAGGGAGGAGCAGAGTTCGATGTTAAGATTAGCCAAAATGGAATTTTACACTCGGGAACCGGTTCTGTATAGGTGGAACAGGTTTATCTCGAGGCCAGTATTTTTCAAAATTTCCAAAACTTCAAAACTTATATTTCTAAGCGTAACTTTCGGATTGAGTGCGTTTTAACGTTATTTCTTAAATTTAAAATACTACCTTTTGAAGAGAAAAATATTCTTTTTAAAATTATTTTAATTATAGTCGAGTTCGATTTATGAAAGAGTGATTAATTAAGGATAATGGGAAATTAATATGAATGGCACAGTTATCGATCGAGGACTAATGTTTACAATGTTGTGTTGATTATTCATTGTGATGGAATGTGATACATTGGTGATTGGCAATAAGTGAATTATGTTGAGATCGTAATCTATGAATTGGTTTAGATTGTTTGACAAGTTGAATGGAAGTTAGCGTTCATGTGATTTTCTTTCCACGTGGTTTATTCATGATTATGTTGGTATCATGTGTTATTGTTATTATAATCTTTGGTGATAGTCTTCTTGGTTGAAGAGTAGCGTTTAGCATGTTTATGCTTTGTGATAATTAAATTTATGATTATGTTGTTAACATGTGATAGATTGGTATTGGTATTTATGTGGAATGATGTTGTTATCATATTCCGTTGAATTTATGTATGCTTTTATGATGCGTCATGAGCGATGTTAAATTAGTTCGTTCCCGTTGTTTGGGCAATTTGGAAGAGCCAATAGACTTACACAGTCTTGAGTGGTGAGGCTAGATTCTTGACCGGTGGTTATGGGCGAATCGGTTGGATTCTTGACTCGGTGGGCGAATCATGGATATCTGCCCATCTTTCCACGAGTAAGCGGAGGCGGTGGGTGAGCGGTTCACGTTTTCCCATTATTACTATTTATCGATGTTATAATGGGAAAAACCCAAAATCGATCCTTGACTGCTCGATGAATTAGTTTGTTCGAATGAATATCAATTGAACAAAAGCAATGGTTGATTGTTTGTTTGACTCACGATGTCTGAAAACTAAATTCGAAGATTATATATGATGATGAGAATAATGCCGGGCGGTGTATGAATCGCGATGCAATGACCAATTTGTTTCGTTATTTTGAAAAGCTATGTTTCAACTTTTCTTTCATATGCCTAAAGTTATTTTCCGATTCCTTTTAAGAAAAACCTTTGGTATTCTCTCTTACAATTCCTCGGATGCGAGAGAATATCAGCGTCGACACATAAAGCAATTATTCGGAGGGTATTCTAATTCCTTAGAATATCGCCTATGATAAAAGTGATACAGGGATTAGGATTGCATCGAGGCCACCCAATTACGATAATCATTTCTTCCAAGCAGTTAAGCATTAAAATGTTGCACTGATAAGAATAAGGTTTAAACATAAAACTCGTATTACAGAAACATCGATTAGTCATTACAAGCATAAATCGAGGACACCTCACGACATTGGGAGGTTAGCTACTCATGTTCATACTACTAATGACAGAATCAAGAAGAAAAGTCATTACAATAGGATTTGGATCGGTTGGATGAAATCGATTGCTTCGCTCTTGATCGATCCTATGAATCACCACTCTCAGCCCTCTCGATACGTTAATTCTCCAATTCAAAAGTGTTCTTTTTCTCTAACCCTAGTCCACTAATATATGAGTATTCTCAAATATTAAAAGAAATCAAACGCCCTGAACTTGTCCGGTCGGCATGAAAAATAGAAATTTTGCCTCGGGATGCCACGACGGGCGTGTTGTGTGACACGGGTGGCCGTGTCGAATTCTTCTCCATCAAATCCACATGGGACCGCAACCTGTCCGTGTTGTACAACCTGAGTGGCCGTGTTGTGTTCTGGTTTATCCATTTTTCATCTTCTACGGTGCCGACCAGCGGTAGTGTTGCGACCGAACACCGTGTCACACCACGAAATCTTCGTTTTACGTGCGTTTCTTACGTATTTGGATCATTTCGCATTGGTATCGGATAGCCAACTAGATAGAAACACGAAACACCTTGAAACAACAACTAAATTACCGCACCAGCGGTAAAATGATAAAACATGGACACGTGACTTGCTTATCCTAATCGAGAGAATCTTGATAAAACACAATTAAAATACTAAAAGAAAACTCATGAAAACATAAAGCGACACTAAAAACTGCTTGGAAAATGCGACAAAGATCAACGTCAAACTCCCGAACTTGAACTTTTGCTTGACCTCGAGCAATAAGCTTCATAGCACCTTAATAACTTGATCAATAGCTTAGAACTTGCGGATGAAGCGATGATACTTATGCGTGAGTTTTCGTTCTAAGTCATAGGATGAATACTTTTGGTACTTCTCTCTCATCAGGTATATACGAACACTAAACACGCGTACACCACGGACCTCGATCTCCTTTGGCAACCTCTCTATCTTTGGGCTTAGGTCTTATTTTTCGATTTTCTACCACTTTTCATTCGGACAATCATTTTAAGGCTTTTATGATTTTCGATTGTATGCCTGAATTGATCAAATGTATCTTTCTTTACACCCCTTTTTTGTCCGCTGGGGCGACCTTTAAACTCTGACCGTAGTTAGGGTGAATAACAAGGTGAGGGTTACTGACTTAGAAGGATCGATTGTCTAAGTGTCTTTATTCATTTCTCGGTGCTTTTTTTTTATTAATGAGTTTTCTCGATCAACCTTGCACGCACATAGTATTGATTAAGCACGGTCGATAGAAACTATTGAGGCATACTTCTCGGATCAAAGTACCATGGCACAAATCACGTTAGACTCGTTCCTTACTCGAGACTCGGTGTGTTAGTGTTATACCTCGACATCAGATTTTTCTAATTTCCCCGACGGTTTCTTTTCCTCGACTACATATACTTTCTCTCGCTTCACTAAAAACCAAATAAAATCAAGCACTAAATTAATTTTCGTTCGAGTCGGGGTGTTTTCTGGGGTTTTCAACATATTTCAACAAGCAACTTAAAACTACTGCGACTCAAAAGAAAGCAGCCACGGAGGAAAGAAAGCGAAAAGACAACTAGAATAACAAAGCAAAACACATAAATAAACAAATAAATACCCCTTTTGAACTCGGCAGTGTCCTCACGGTTGAAGACAGCGAGGAGGGACTCAGCGAATCAGCGGTGGTGTTGGCGTGCAACGCATCTGTTGCATCCACTCATGCATTTCCCAATGAGCTGCCCTTGTGTTCTTTCCTCCCCATCTCTTTTTGCTCATCGCCTTGCCTTGCACCTCACTCTGGATATAGCACACTTGATCGTGCATCTAGTCCCATTCGTTTTGGTCATGCTCCACGAACCGGTCGGTTGGGGATTCGACCGGGAGTCTCCTCTAGGATAGGGTCCTCACGGGTTGATTATCACTTCGCCTTCGAACTGCCTGAGCATCAAATTTTCTCGTCGTCTTGCATGGGACTTGCGTCTGAACCAGGTTAACTTGTTTGTCGATAGAAATAAAATCGGGAGGCGGTAAAGCTAACAAATGGTGATTACGGGTAACGAGGAATAATAATCATTAAAAACTTTGATCATACCTTGGGTGGTGAGTGTAGCTAAGTCAATCTTAGTCTTACCTCCTTGTGGGTTCCTCAATCCCGATTGTGGACCGTGGCGAGGGGTAGTCATTTATCGGGTGATCATCCCTCAATAGAAATGTCACGATGGCGGCATTGCTACAGCAGTGATGGCGACCAGCGGTGATATTGATTAGTTCCTTATTAGCGTGCGTATAGAGCAAGTATAGCTCTCTTTGTGTAGCCACCGGTACTATCACGGCGAGAAAAGGGTGTAGGCCAACCCCTTTTGGACATGTCGGAAACAAAGGGTTGTGAATGCATGAAGCCTTGGCCCCGCAGCGACATACTCGGAACTCCTGTAATTGCTTTCCAAAGTCGCTTGCAACAAAAGTGGTGGGAGGTGCCCCGGGAGGCCAAGCTCGGGAGCTTAAAGCGTCAATTTAGCGGCCAGATGAGAGAATGGTCATTATCAAACAAGCGAAACTTGAGTGCAAAAATACTCCTCATGAGCACTGTCCACCTTACGGTGAAAATCAAAGAACTCAAAATTTCAAGGTTATACGCTCGAATGTCGGTAGCTAGCGCATAAATTCAAGCATGCCTAAAGTAAAACATCCTATGTACCTCGAATTCGTAACCTAAGTTATCTAAGTTTCATTACAAATGTACACGGCGGAATCAACTTCGTTTCACCAATCGTACATACTTGCGTTGATGGGATCCTCGAATAGAATACCATGAGCATTCGCCATGCGATATTTCGCTTTCTTAGAGGCGGGAGGATTCGTGACGGCCTTTCAGGTATCTCTGCGTGGAGGCATGGTGAGAACACATTAATAACACAAATCAACAAAATTCGTGGAGAGATTAGACAAAACGGAGACCGTAGGAATAACAATGGAGATGAGATGATCAACTTTCTCACTGAGGGATGAGGAGTTTTGTGAGTGGGTAATCTTAGAAAAGTGAGGCTTAAAGGAAGAAGTAACAATGGAGGCTAGGTCTTGGAGAGTGAGAGAGAGTAGAAGAAGAAGGGTTAATGAGAATAATAAAATAATATGTGGTAAATAATAGAGTTAAAGTGGGTAAAGGATAAAAATTAAATGGGCCCAGTCAAAAATTGCAAAGTTACGCTGTGACACGGGCGTGTTGCACATTTCACGGGCACCGTGTCGAGACCCCTGATGATTTCGTGAAAATAATCAAAGAAATAAAGCTTAGCCACAACCACAGGCCGTGTTGCACAACCTGAAGGCACCGTGTTGCATCCACAAATATGCCGCAATTTAATTTTAAAAACCATGCTCTTGAGTAGCCTGACACGGGCCGTGTTGCCTGACCTGAGCACCGTGTTGCATCTGTCTGCCGAAATTAACATGTAAGCCCATTTCGACACGGGCCGTGTCAAGCAACCACGAGGCCGTGTCGGGGCTGAAACCACACCCAATCATGAATTTCTTTTTAAACCCGTTTATTGTTTCTCTTTCCGGCTTGATCGATGAGGGCACATCAACTAAAGACCTACAAAATGAACAAACAAAAAATTAAATAAAATGGTGGGTTGCCTCCCACGAGCTGCGTTATCGTCGCATGGCTCGTGATCCGTTGTCCTCTTGGTAAGATGAATGACCTCAATCATCCAACCTTTTGACCTTGAAAATAAGGCTTAAGCCTCGCCCGTTAACTTTGAAAATGTCTCCATTGGCCAGTTCTTAATCTCGTAGCTCCATACGGAAACACCTTATGAACCACAAAGGTCGGACCATTTGGGCGCAATTTTCTGAGGAATAACCCAGCGGGGTTATGCGAGAAGGACGGTGTCCTTCCAAAACTCTTTTTGGATTCTCTGTCGTGCCACTTCTTGAGTGCATTTCCTTGTAAACCTTTGCATTCTCATACGCATAGTGCGAAACTCTTCTAATTCATGCGATTCGCGAATCCAAATTTCTGCTAGAGATACATCCGTATTCAAGAATTTGGTTGCCCAGGCCTTGTGTTCGACTGGCGGATGAGGCTTTGCCATAGGCGAGTTAGTGCGGTGACATTTCGATAGGTGTTTTGAAAGCGATTCGGTGGCCCATAATGCATCATCTAGCACTTGGCCCAATCTTTTGTGACAGACTCACCGTCTTCTCCGAATGCAGCAGTATCTGTTGACACTACTATGACCACTCGTTTGAGGATGGTAGGGAGTGGCTACTCGGTGCTTCACATTGTACTTTTGAAGGAGTTTCTCCATGAGGTGGTTTAGGAGTAGGTTCCTTCATCACTTATCAATGCTCGCGGTACTCGAACACGGAAAAGATGTTCTCGCAAGAACTTGACTACTACCTTAGCATCATTGGTTGGTAAGGCTACAACTTCCACCACGTTTGATACATAATCCTGACAACAAGGATGTGATTCTTCCCGAATAGCGGTGAAATGGACCTGAAGTCAATCCCCGAACATCGAATAACTTCGACCTCGAGCATGAAATTACAGGGCATTTGATTTCTCTTTGATATGTTCGATCCGTGACACCTATCACACTCCTTCACCATCTCCAGGCATCCTTGAGACAGTAACGGCGATCTGATCCGGATTGCAAAACTTTAGATGCGATGCGGTCACCGCTAAAATGTCCACGTATTCGGAATCATGACATCTCTCGACGTCCCTTTGTTCTTCCTCGGGCTGCATCGTCGTATCGGCCATCCACTCCTCTCTTATGCGGGTGAGGAGTGGGTCCCATAGATAAAACACGTCATGAACAAACTTTTTCTTGGTTAGAATCAAAATCATGGAATTATACATGACAAGGTAGTTTGCATAATCCGAAACAAGGCACTCGACAACGGCTAGGATGTGTTCAATGACAACTCATCCTTTATTGGGCCTAGATCTTGATCTCCTCGATAGGTGATATTCGAGAGAGGTGATCAGCTACGGTGTTCTCACACCCTTTCTTATCCGCAATTTCTACATGAACTCTTGGAGGAGTAAAATCCACCTCGAGTCTCGGCTTGATTCACCTTGCAAATATTTCAAAGCGGCGTGGTCGGTGTACACAATTACTTTGGAACCAATAGATATTGCTGAATTTATCAAAGGCATAAACAACGCTAACAACTCCTTCCGGAGTTGCATAATTCATCATGCGGGTTCGACGTGACTAGCATAATAAATAACATGAAGACCTTTCTCTCTCAGCTGTCCAGAACAGCCCCTACCCTTGATATCGCTTCGCGCCATACATGATCTCAAGGGAAAGACCAATGCGGCGCTATCACAGTAGGTGCCAACACGGTTCTTTTTAGTGTCTCAAAGCATGACACCTCTTGTTGAATACAAAGGGTGGTCTTTAACTAACAAAGTAAATCATAGCTTGGCTATTTTGAAAAATCTCACGATGAACCTACGGTAGAACCCGCATGGCCTAAGAAACTCGAATACCTTTCTCATTCAGTGGTAATTTTGAGATAACTTCCACTTTAGCTTGATCGACTTGATCCCTTGTGAAAATCTTGTGACCAAGAACAATGCCTTCTCGTACCATAAAATGGCACTTTTCGATTTAGGATCAGTTACTTTCTTGACATCCTTTGCCAAAACAAGCGAAGGTTAGCTAGACGGGTTATCAAATGAGGATCAAAAGCAGATAGATCCATGAAGACTTCCATATGCTTCTCGAGCATATCGGCAAATATAAGTCATGCATCTTTGAAATGTTCTTTAGGGGCGTTGCCTGACGAGATGGCATCATCGATAAGCAAAGACAAGTAAGGGCAAGTGAAGGCCGTCTTCTCTTGATCCTCAGGTGCAACCGCAATGGTTGTGCCGGAGTATCCATCGGAAAACAATAGTAGTCATGATAACCTTTCCAACATCAGGTCGATGAATGAAATGATCTTTTCTTGTGGCTAAATTTAGTCTCCATAGTCAATGCACCGCCACCGGTGACCGTTCTAGTTGGGATCAACTCATTCTTTTCATTCACAATTCAGTGGTACCTCCTTTCTTGGGCACCACATGAGCAGGACTCACCCATGTTGTCAGAGATAGGGTAAATAAGTCCTACGCATCTAACACTTTACCTTCTTTTCTCACCTCCCCAGCCATGGTTCAATCTCCTCAGGGTGTACCTTTGGTTTGTGATCTTCTTCCATGAGAATTTTATGCATCGAATAGTAGGACTTATACCTTTGGTCTTGATTTTCCAACCAATAGCACCTTTGAAATTTTAAGAACTTGATTAACTTGTCTTCGCGCACTTTGCAAATTAGAGCTAATGATAGCGGGACATTTTCACCGATGTCGAGAGAAAACATATTTGATTCTCGGTACATGTGACTCAACTCTGAACTTTTGGCTTGTCTTCATTCTGGATTTCAACTCATAGGTTGCCTTAGGTCTTCCAGCCTGTGTAGGGATCTTTTAGAGCAGGTTGAATATTCAACATTTCCACCACTTCCATTTCCTCTTATCAACACGCATTTTCCTCAAAAGTGACATACTCGAGAAACTCTCTTTAGAGGCAGATTTGGATACACTCGCCATGTGATCCTTTCTCCCACCCTCCCGAGCCTTAAGATGTTGCTACTTGTGCCAAAATCCTCTTTTATGCCTCATGGTATTACGGACGTATTTTGAGGCCTCATCATAAACCTTCAAAGTAAGTGTACCTCGTTCCATATCGATCATAACTCTCCGGTTTCCAAGAATGGTCGGCCCAAAATTAGCGGAATCTCTTCGTCTTACGGCATTTCAAGGATCACGAAATCCAGGAAACGAACTTATCCACTTTCACAAGCACGTCTTGGACAACTCCATAAGGCCGCTTAGCAATGATGTGCAATGGAGAGTCATCAGGGTGTCTTGGGCAGCACCAATACCTAATTTTTGTAGATGGATAGAGGCATGGGGCGTACTAGCACCAATCGATTAATGCTCTCTTGAAGATCTATCACCAATAGTGCATGGTATGGTAGCTGCTCCTCATCTTTCTTCTTTCTTGGAATCTTTAGGCCTGCAAAATAGCCTTTACAAGTTTCGGTTAGAATAATAGGTTCATCTGCAATGGTTCGCTTCTTCTTGATGATGTCCTTCATGAATTTAGCATATGTAGGCATCTGCTCAAGTGCCTCAATAGCGGAATATTCAACTCGACTTTTGAACAACTCGAAACTTCTCAAATTCTTCTCTTTGCCCTTTTCTTATTTCTTTGGCGGTAAGGGGTTTGATCAACAGTTCGGTTCTCCCATTTTCTTTGGTAGCAGGGTATTACCAATTCTTCCTCAACTCTGTCATTCTCTTTTGTCCAACTCCACTTCCGGTTGATCTTCATTTACCGATGTCTTTTCCACTTCTTCCTGGTTTCCTCTCGGGTATAGTGACAACATTGACTTTATGATTGTCCTTTGGATTAGAGCGCGATTCGCTTGGGAGCGCTCCGGTGTTGAGTTGCAAGATGTTGGGCAATTTGACTCATTTGCACTTCAAGATTCTTTATTGAGGCTCCGATATTCTGAAATTGCTTCTTGTTTCTTCTTGGAATTGAGAGGCGTGACCATCTTCTCGATAAATTTCCCAATCCGCCTTCTTGGACCACATGGTTGGTATTCTTGTTGTTGAGGTTGGTAAGGTTGTTGTTCGAGACCGGTATTGTTGTTGTTGAGGTTGGTAAGGTTGTTCTTGTTGATATAGTTCTTTGGCCTTGGACGGTTTTGAGCGTTTCCTGATGGTCTTCATGAGAAATTTGGGTGATTTTCCAACCGGATTATATGTGTTGGCATATGGATTTTACGCCTTAGCATTTGAATCACTCGACTGCTCTTGAGTTGCTACACAATGCATAGAAAAGTGTGGTCCACCACATATTTCACAAGGACCGCTTGAGCTGGTTCTACCTTTGCCCTTTGTCGAGTTCAATATTCATCTTTTCAACCTTCTCTACCTGCGTGATTTGATCCTCCATTTTCACAACACCTTTCGGTCGACTTCAAATCTATCTTGCCATCCGGTTGGTTCACGTCGATCATACAACTCAAGGTCTTTAGCCTCTATAATTCTTACGATACTAGTGGTGTTGAGAAATTTGTAGATCCACCGTGCGATGTCTATAATTTGTTTTGTCTTGTCGTAATTCAAAGTTTTGCATCTGCTCGATTCGTCCATGTTGTGAGTAGGACGGGAAGTTAGACATCTCTTGAACCTCTTGTATGCATCCCAGTGATTCCCCTTCGTTTGTTTGAAATTGACAATATCGTATCTTTTTGGATGAACAACGGCGGAAATACTCGTTAAGGAATCTTTGTCCATCTCTTGCCATGTTGTGATGCTCCGGTGGAAGTGAGTAGAACCATTCTTCGCATCATCGGTAAGTGTAAAGGAAACATAAAGTCTCTTTGCCTCCTCGGAATGACCCTCGATTTTCAACGCGTGGTGGTAGTAAGAAATCTCGAAGATGCTTATTTGCATCCTCGTTGATTCTTCGTGAAGGCTTGCTTTCAATGGCGGATGGTAGATGGATGCATTTGGAAGTGTGCTACATTCAGTTGATTGACAATGGTCATCGGTTTGGTTGAGCGTTTGCCCTCCGTAGTCTAGCAATCTCTCTGTGGGGTTGACCTCTCTTTGCATCACCATGATTCGATCCATCTCTACTGTCAAAATCTGAGTCGTGCTCGGTTGCCTGATTCCTCAAATCTTCATTTCTTGATGTATAATCTTGGGTTACGCGCTTGATCTTTGTCGATATTCAACTCTCAATTGGCGTCTCGTGCAATGCTCTTTCAGTTACGTGTCAAGGAAAATTTAGGTGAGGTCGACCTCGCATAAACAAGTCGAGACAAAAGTTAGAAACAGATAGCACAATTTCGATAAAATAAAATAAAATAGCGAGAAAAATAAAATTTTAGTCGGCGAACAACAAAATTCAATTGAAATAGTTCAACTAAACTTAATTATTTGGCGAGTCCGACGCGGCGTAAAAACTTGCCGTAAAATAGCAAGTGTACTATTTATCGATGTAGTAATAATGGGAAAAACCCCAAAGTCGATCTCTTGAGGATGCTCGATGAATTAAGTTTGTTCGAATGAATATCAATTGAACAAAAGCAATAGTTGATTGTTTGTTTGAGCTACGATAATGAAAACTAAATTTGCGAGAAGATTATATATGATGATGAGAATAATGCCCGGGCGGTGTATGAATCGCGATGCAATGACCAATTTGTTTCGTTATTTTGAAAAGCTATGTTTCAACTTTTCTTTCCTTATGCCTAAAGTTATTTTCCATGATTCCTTTTAAGAAAAACCTTTGGTATTCTCTCTTTGCCCTAATTCCTCGGATGCGAGAGAGAATATCAAGCGATAGTTCGACATAAAAGCAGGTATTAGGAGGGTATTCTAATTCCTTAGGAATATCGCCTATGATAAAAGTGATGCAACAGGATTAGGATTGCTGATCAGGCCAACCCTAATTACGATCAATAATCATTTCTTCCAAGCAGATTAAGCATTAAAAATGTTGCACACAATAAAGAATAAGGTTTAAACATAAAACTCATATTACGAAACATCAATTAGTCATTACAAGCAAATCGGGGACACCTCCACGACATTGGGAGGTTTAGCTACTCATGTTCATACTACTAATGGAAGCGAGAATCAAGAAGAAAAGTCATTACAATAGGATTTGGATCGGTTGGATCGTCGATTGCTTCCGCTCTTGATCGATCCTTCTTCTCCTTGAATCACCACTCTCCGCCCTCTCCAATACGTTAATTCTCCAATTCAAAAGTGTTCTTTTTTTCTCTAACCCTAGTCCCTAATATAGGTATTCTCAAATATTAAAAGAAATGTCCAAGCGCCTCGAACTTGTCCCATTCGGCATGTCGAAAAATAGAAATTTTGCCTCGGGATGCCACGACGGGCGTGTTGTGTGACACGGGTGACCGTGTCGAGTTCTTCGCAAAATCAAGTCCACACCTTGGGGGACACAACACGGTCCGTGTTGTACAACAGGTGGCCGTGTTGTGTTCTTTGGTTATCCATTTTTCATCTTCTACGGTGCCCGACACGGACCGTGTTGCACGACCACGGGCACCGTGTCACACTACGAAATCTTCGTTTTCGTGCGTTTCTTACGTATTTGGATCATTTCGCATTGGTATCGGATAGCCAACTAGATGAAACACGAAACACCTTGAAACAACAACTAAATTACACGCACCAGCGGTAAAATGATAAAAACATGGACACATGACTTGCTTATCCTAATCGGAGAATCGATAATACACATTAAAATACTAAAGAAAACTCATGAAAACATAAGAGCGACACTAAAACACCTTGGAAAGTCGACAAAAGATCATGATCGGTACCACATGCATAAGTCTGCATTGCATATGAGATTGTAACATGCTAGGATGGATTCGGTGTTGCAATTTCCATTGTTTATTATATACATGTTCATTGTGTGAGCGCCTTGTGAATTGATTATGATTTGTGTTTGGTTAGCGAATTAACGTAGATTATTACTTGCATTTAAAAGCATATAATGCATGTTATATTGAATTGAGATCTCACCCTTACTTTAACATTTCAGATCCGAAGTGATTAGCTGCTTGGAGTTGGTGAGGATAGCTCTAGAGTCGAGTCAGTTAATTAGTCCGCGTGTCAGTGTCGTGCTCTGGTAGATGTAACACTGGGGAAACGGTTGTTTGAATCCTTTAATGGATATTTTAATGGTTTTGAATCATGTTTTGATGTTATGTCCTGGAATAATTATGGATGTTGTATTCGGGATCCGTTATGTTTCATTTCCGCTGTTAAACATAACCTTAAGTATGTTTCATTTAATGAATTTTCTTCAGTGAAAGCATGACAATTGTTTTGAATTATATTAAAAATTGTGACGCCTCTTGATATGTGTTATATACTCTGATTATTATTTATAAAATCGCGGGTAATTAGAAGGGGTGTTACATGGCCGCCTCATGATGAACATCTTGAGTCGTACCCTATCGGTCATTGGTTCGAACCTACCTTTTGCAACTTTTTTCCATATTTTATGACTTTTCACAAGTTTCACATATATATTTTTGGAGGCGCACATATGTCACCATGGTCAAATGGTGTAGTGGTAGAATTTTGAACCTCTGACCCCAGGCGTGAGATCGAACCTCGGCAAGAGCCATCCTATTTTTTAACACTTGTTTCTTTAACAACTTTCTATTTCTCTTATTTTCAAACTAATTTATTTTCTTTTCAAATAATTTTAAAACTATTTTCTAAAATCCTAAAAAATATTTAATTTTAGATTTAGGTTTTAAAAACCTTTATTTAATTTTTAACACAAAAACATTTGATTTTTCTTCACATTTAAAATTATTTTCTTAATTAAATACTAATTGATTAGAATTAGGATTTTTTTAATTAAAATCAATCCAGAAAATTCACAAAAAAATATTTTTCTTTCTAGTAATTTGGTTTACTAACCTTAAATATTTTTACTAACCTCAAAACATTTTTCTTTTATTTATTTATTTCTTTTTCGCATTTAAATTCTAGAAATCGATGTATAGGTTGCAAGGACATTTTTGTAATAGCGTAGATTTAATTTCTCGCAATTTACTTTCCGCACCTCTATTATATGAAAGCCTGTAATAACTTAGGATTTTTCTTCCGCACTTTTACTTTCCGCACCTTTATTTTCTCTACATATGTTAACTACTTAGATGTATGACTAATAGGATTTCATGCTAAGACTAAAATCAACCGTTAGACCACTCTAATAATCAAGATAAAATATCTAAATCAAACACAATACTTTCACACTTGCACCCCCTTAGGGTATCCCCTCTTATGACCTTACGAATAAAATGGTCATGTCCCTCAAATGTAGGGATACCATTAGAAAACGTTTCCTACAAATAACATCATCATAGTCCCTTCGATATAAAGATCATAGTCCCTCGATGACCCTCGATGTTGCCTACGAATATATGATCTCACCCCTCGGTTGTTGCCTATAAAAAGTGATGATTGTTCCTATGAATTGCTAAGGTATCCTTACATGTTGCCTTGATGACCATCGATGACTCTACGATTGTCCCTTCATCCAACGGATAGGGTTACCTACTAATGGTATGGATAACATCATCTAAGGAGAAGGAAAATAACAAAACGACCCTTTCTGAGTAGGTAATAAAGACTTTTAATTGCTTGCTCCACTCTAATTAAAAAAATACTTTTCACACCTCACAATTCTTTTCAAAATTCTTTCAAACAAACACTTCGTATACATTCCAATGAGAATCATTACAAAGTTACATATTTTCCAAACAAACATTTCCAAACACTTCATATACATTCTTGAGGGTGATAGAATCATTATGAAGTCAGCGAAATACTTTTTCAAAATACTTTTCAAATCACATACAGAAGAAATTTTTAAAGTGAGATAAGCAATTAAGGCGTAGATAACTACGGATGAAAAGTGCTAATACCTTCCATTTTATAATTTTCTCCCATACTCGAGAATCGATAAAGGTTTTTCTGCTTTCTTTTCGACTTTCCTTTATTGGATAAAAGAAAAGTAGAGAGAAGCAAATTATTATTTGAAACTTTATAATTATTCTTTTATTTTTTAACGTTTAGAGTAGATAAAGTTAAGTTTATTACGGTAACATGTTATCTAGTCCAATAAAAACTATACATACGTATCTAATCTATATATAAATTTAATGATTTTTTAAATTTATTGAGACCGTAAATGGTCAAACTATATATATATATATATATATATATATATATATATATATATATATATATATATATATATATATATATATATATATATATATATATATATATATATATATATATATATATATATATATATATATATATATTATTAATTTTGCTATTATTATTTTATTACATATTCAAAGCTTATTGTCTAAATGATGATACTTGTCTAATGCTTATACATCTATAACAGGTTTTCATTTATATTTATTTATTAATGATAATAAATGTTCATAATCTTTTGTTTTTTAGAAAGTTAAACTAGGGCTAAGGGCTTCTGAACAACTAGTAGAAAGGCATCACTTTTTTTTATGCATATCTCTTTCTCTTTGGAAATAAAAAACAAGTTATTAAGATTGTTTCTGCCACACAAAAGTTGATGTTGTTGAAAAATCAAATCTAGTAGTAAGTGATAGTAAAAACTAAGGTGACAGATTATTTTATAAAAACTGATATAATATGAAATCATTGTAGGTGGAAGCCAATGGGAAAATGAAACATCAATATAATATGAGTGGAAACATGTTTGTGAAGCTGCAACCTAATGCAAACAAATCTTAAAGGGTTTGAATGTACACAAAATCAAGATATGAAATAAACATGTCTAAACTTGTACAAAACAAAATGGTACATTTTAGACATGTCTATGTAAAAATCTATTTAAAATGAGTTTGAAAGAAGAAGAAGAAGATAATTAAAAATACCTTGTAATGGATTTAAGAAACAGACATAAGGTTGAGAGAGTTAGAAGAATAAAAGAGATGTAGATAGAGAAGCAGAAAGAATGAGAGGAAGAAAGAAATGATAGAGAATGTTGATAGAGTGATAGGAAGAAGAGAAGAGATATATGTTTAGAGAAAATGGGTAGCGGTTTGTAAAAGGACTTGGGAAAATGAGACCGTAGAGTTTGTATTGGAAAGACATTTTGGTCTGCAGGTTGAGATGACGTGAGAACAATTTGGTAACTTTATTGCATTTTATTCAAATTAATCAGTAAAAAATCCGTGTCGCAAGGGTGAATTTATTTTTATATTGAGAAAGTAATTTTTTTTAATATATAAATAAGAAAAATTTATATTTATTGAAAAAATACAATACAAATTTATATTTATTAGAAAAGCACAATGAAAATTTATAAAATCAAAATATTATAATAAAAAATATGATTATACAAAATAAAATGGTAAATTTGGCAAATGGTGTATTTAAATACTCATGTAAATTTAAATTGAATTACGTGATGTTAAAATAAAATAAACTCAATGTATAAAGTAATTTTAAAAAAAAACTTGTGACGTAGAGAGAAAAAAATTAATATTTAAAAATAATGGTAATAATTTGATAGTGATCCGTAAGATAAAAAGTTAGTTGTGTGAATGATATGTAGTATTGTTCAATTTCATAAAATATATTTTTAAATTTTTTTTTTGGAATAAATGCAAATCTTTATTACCAAAAATCACGAAGAACAAGTTGATCAGGAGATTCTGACAAACAACTTAGAGCAATTCTACATTGAACTCTCGATTTCCTATACATATTGCATCTAATTCTAATGCGGTCTTTTATCCTATTAACAATCTCTCCTCAATAATATTCCTATTAAAGCTAATTGAATTTCTATGCTTTCAAATTTAGTGACTACCTCTAGCGCCATCTTCAAAATCTTTACGACCCTTTATTTGTTGGTTTCTGAATAAGCCATCAACTTCTTTATCCCACAAGCGGAACATGTTGCACCTTGACGAGGCCAAAATTTTGAGTCACACCTTGTTTGAAAAGTTGCAAGCAAAGAAGATGTTGTAAATCTTCACTAGTATCACGAAACAACAATTTGGATCCAAGTGGATCCCATTCTAATCAATCTGTCTTTAGTGGGAGCCTTTTGCGGTATGCCATAGGGCGAGCTCTTGGTCACGCATGGTTATCAAAATTTTCATACCTAACTTTAGGAAGGTCACGCGTATGGCCATATACATAATCTGGTTTGGTATCTCCCTTGCTAGCGTGTTGTAGCATACTGTTTTAATTAATATTATATTATATTAATATTTTAATTCTGGATTGATGTTTATTTTGACGAGATTAAATATATTAATCGATATATATGATAATATATTTAGCGACATTTTATTCGGTCCGACTTTTATTACATTAGGTTCGGTAAAATATTATTCGGACGATATTTAATTCCTCGAAATTATTTGAATTAATTGAATTAATGATATAATTAGTAAGTTAGGGTGTGGGAGCAATTGTTGAGGATTGGGTTTTCACCCTTGGCTTACTAGTAGAAATACCTTATAAACTATTTTCTTTCCCTTTTCCTTCCATTTTCTTACACCAAGCAAACATAGAGAGGAAGCTAGTAAGGAAAATACCATTATAAAAACCCTTTCCTTTGTTTTTCTTTCCATTTTTCCAAACACACCAAGAATAGAAACTTGAGAGAGAAGAGAGGGTTTTGGAAAGAAGAAGAAGGAGAAGAGCAAGAGAGCAAGAGAGGAAGCTTGGGGTTGAGCTTTGTAGAGTCATCATGGATCATCCAAGCTAGAGGTAAGGGGTTTGATTTCTCTATCTCATATGGTTAGAGTTTGATAGTTGTATTTTGGATTTGGGGAAAATTTGATAGTTGGTTTATAGGGTTTGGTTGGTTGATTGTTGAAAATGTTTAGAGAAGTTGAATTAGGTGTAGAGATTAGGGGTATGATGTTATTAGTATTGTAGTATGTGATTTATAATATGGAAGTAGAAATGGAAATGAAAAGAAAAAGCTTATCGGTAAAATAAAAGAACGAGAAAAATGAAAGCGTAATATCAGACAATGCGCGGGGAAGGAGGAGGTGGATGGAAGGAGTTTAAGGGGCGCCCACCTCCATGTGGGCGTCCACCCCATCTGAGCCAGCCTCCATTAGCATATGGGGCCGGGGACGTCGTCCCACCATTGTAGGGAAGGCGATGGATTTCTTTGTTTCGCGTTTTACGTATGTTGGAAAATGTTGTTTTCTGCATAATTTTGATTTCTAGCCTCTGTGTGTTTCAATTATCTCCATTCCATATACTACTAGTTGGTATTAATAAAATATAATTAGGACATAAGTTAGCCGATAAAATTTGGAACCCGATTATGTTACGATTTTACGATTTGATAAATTGACGGGCAAGTTGCTCGAATTCAGCAATTGACATGCTAGCTAAGTTCGACGTGTAGAACGTAGTGGTGAGGTTAGTGTTTAGAAATTACGAGTTTTTACGAGATGTCCCGAAATAGGCCAATTTACGGTTTAATTGAATCGGATTGCGTTTTAGTGGATTTAAGGCACATATGGACAATCCGATTTTGATGTTGGTGATTATGATTAATGCCGGTTATTAGGAATGGCTTTCGCGACGATTATTGATGTTTTGAATATTTTTCCGTTTTTGGAATTGGACGAATTAATTGATAATGATGCGGTGTGAATAAACCTAACGTTTGCGACGGTGTATTTATTAATAAATACTTGTTAATATGTAATGCGATGATATATGTCCTTGTACATGATGATGATGAATTATTAGTGATGTTTTGCATAATGCAAATATGGGGCGATGATATATTTATATGTTTTGAATAAATTATGGCGATGTCGGCTTTATGCCAATTTTGATGAGCGATGATGGTGTTTTTGTGTTGTGTTGTGTTGTCTTTATCATTGAGTCACATACATTGCATTGGCGGCGAGGGCTTTTATGCTGCGGCGAGGCTTTTATGCCGGCGAGGCTTTTATGCCAAGTGTTCCTATTTATGGACAAAGCGACGGGTACCACATGCATAACATAGTCGTGTCTCATGGAGTCGGTTATGTTTATGTTTGAATTGTTTGGCGTTGGGTTTTAATTGATGAACGATGTTGAATTGCGATGATATATGATGCTTTGTTTGGTGATAATCTTTATGATGAACATGAAATGAATATGAATTGATAATTTCATGATAACTATGCGATGAATATAAATGATGAGTTTTGTGATGATTTAACTTGATGAAATGCTTAATGCAAATGTGATGTGATGATGTTTGCGATGATGGGCTTTTATGCCAAAAGCGATGATGGGCTTTATGCCAAAAGCGATGATGGGCTTTATGCCAAAAGCGATGATGGGCTTTAGCCAATTTGTGATGATTTTGTTTATATTGCTTATGTTAATAGCATTGTTTGATGTAGTTGTTCACGATTTCCGTGTTAATTAGCGATGTATTAGCTTGTGACGATTCCGTGGTGACGGAGGTTTATGTGTTGTTGTGGTGAGTTGTGATGATGAGGCTAAGGCGATTAAGTGTAGACTATACACTTTAAAATGACGATAAGAGTAAGTGAGATTTAGATAGGCGTTGGAATGCACTTACTAATTTATATCGTTTATAATTCCAAAACTATATATATATTTATCATGCCTTTAATTATATATTTTGGAGTATCTCACCCTTTACTTGTTTCGCCGTTACCTTTATATTGGTAACGTGCAGGTTGAAGACGGAGTTTATAGGCTGTATTAGTCAGTGCGTAGCCGCTCTACGTCATGCACTCGGGGAATATTTAAGTCGTCTTGTTGTTGTTCTTTTATTATTATTCCTTTTGTGTATAAGAACCGTAAATTATGAAAACATGATTTTGATGAGGAAGTTTATTAAAGAAGATGTTTTGATGTTTTTGAATCAATTTATGTCTTCCGGCGATGCTATGTATCTGAGACTTATACTTTAAATCAAACTGTTTAAAGTGAGTTGTTTTTGAAGGTGTGATGCCTCAGTATTAAATTTATGAAATTTTAATTTACTCTGATTGTTGCATATAAAACCTTGGGTAATATTGGGGTGTAACATTAGTGGTATCAGAGCAGGTCGGTCTGTCGACCAAGTTATTAGTGTGTTTAACCCTGTTGTATGTGACATGTGTGTGAATCACTGTCGGTACTTGTTTGTTTCAATTGTTTGTCTGAAGAGATGAGGTTGAAACAAGTGGGGAAGAAGGTTTACTTCTTGATGGCGCTTGTGGCTTAGGTTGGAGCCTCAGGCAGTGTTACGCTTTGGTAACTTATAGTGTAAGTTTGAAGACGCTGTTGTAGCTTGGTAGAGATGGTTTATGTCACCATCATGATTGTCGACTGTCTATTGACAAATTGAGGGACTGATCATCCTTAATCTCTTGTTGATAGTAGTCGGGAATTGTGTTGGTTGGGATGAACTTGTCTTGCCAGCTTAATAGTGTGTGAAGCAGATGTGTTTGCACAAGAAGGTGTATGGTTACTTGCGTTATGAGCGCATTTGGATTTTGGTGAGAAACAAGATTTTGGCAAGCGAGCTTCTTGTTGTGATTCTTCCAAAACCTTTTGTGAAGATGTGAGTGAGTTACCGCCGTAGTGCGAGGTGAAGTTTTGATGGATTTAATTTCTGGAACTAGTTGTGATTCGAAGTATCCTTAAGGGATGTTTGTTTCTGAGTTAGAGTTGAAGAGTCAACTTGAAGATTGGTTTTAGTAGAGTTTGTTTGTTTGAGCGGTTCGCCGTGGAGTGCGCCGGTTGTGGTGTTCGAGAAAAGCAAAGGTTACAGTTGGTGTGTCGTTTGTAGTCAAGGAGCGAAGAGGATGTTGAGGACAAGTATCTACTTCAGGCGATGTTCGATAGATCGATCGATTGGGTTATGTGTTTAGTGAGATCGATTTGAAGTCTGGCGCCTATGGGTTAGTGTGAGGTTGAAGATGTTCGGAAATGCTTTTCAAGATAGTGTATGGTCGGGCGGTATAAGTGATGTCATTAGTGTGACTAATCGTCAGATGCGATTTTGGAATGTTAAAGCGGTACTCTGAGTAGGCGTAAAGTTGTTTCGTGTTCATGGATATTATTTGGTTCACATCAAGTTGAGGGATCGTAGCAAGCATCCGAGTTTTGCGTTATCAATAGTGAAGTTAGATCATGCATGTCGAGTATTCTAAAGAAGGAGTTTTGAACTGTTGGACGTGGGTGTCTTAAGTAAGCGACTTAGACGGTGATATTATGGACAGCTTCGCGAAGATTTATTTTGTATCTTGTAGGAGACCTCAAGAGGTATTTCAGAGCTTAGAAGTTCCTTTGTTTTGTATGGTTAGCTTTTTGAGTTCGATGGAAGATCTTTTTATAAGTTGGTATTGATCGTGAGTATTTTGACCCGAGATGGTTGAGTCACTAATTGGACTTCGCAATGGGAAGTGAATTTGTTTGAGCCGGTGAAAAGTTTAGCAATTGCTTTGATTTTGGTCCTGGTTGGTACTGGAGAACCTTGTGCGACGTATTGTGATATTTCATTTTGGAGTTAAGATGTATTTCGACATAGAGTTGGAACAAGTGCATTGCTACCCAGGAAGGATTTGATTTTCATAAGGAAAAATTGTCGGACGTGTGAGTTAGAGGTTGATGCGGTTGTGCTCATTGGAACCTTATCGGTGCAGATGTTAGCGACGAGGAGATTGGAATTGTTGAAGATAATTCAAGTTGGGTACGATCTATAAAGAGACTTCGTCTGTTGTTGAGTTTAGTAAGTTGATATTGAGGATAACCCAAGAATATTAGATTTGGCATTTATTATTTTGAAGAATGTTGCATGTTTGTTTTGAGACGCTTGTTGAGATTAAGCTCAGAAGGTTATTAAGGATTTGTTCACTACTAACATATGGATTTCGTCGAATACTAATAGTCGCAGTGGATTATTAGATTGCGACTAAGATAAGTCTTGACAGTGAGAATTTGGTGGTGGTTTGGTAACCACAGGTACTTTAAGATGATTGATGTTTTATAAAGGAAAGTGTTCTATTGTGACTTAAGTCGGTCGCGACGGTGTTCATGATTGGATTCCATAGGAATTGATGTAATGGTTCTAAATCCTACCTGTGTTGTAAGTCAGGAGTATGAGACGACATTGATGGGTAGAGTTCTTGAGAGAGTGTTTTGGGCTAAGTTACCACTTTGAAGGATTGAGAGTTATGAAGGTGTTTCGGATAAGAACCCTGTGTATAGATCGTTGCGACGGTGCGAGGATGGTGATTACTTGATACAAATTTTGGGAATCGAATTGTTATAAGGGAAGACTTCGTTGAAGTCAAGTGTATACGTTGAAGTTTCACAAGCGAATATTTGGACAATACTTGAAAAGGTCAAACTATGTCATGTACTTAGAGGACCAATGGACGTTGATCAATCGAGAATGAAAGAGTGATTCTTCGAGTTGATGAAGCTGATGTTGCGAGGTGTCTTGATGGGTGTACGCTTTGAACGTATCCATTCTGGATAATTGTGAAGTTGAGGAATTAACCAAGTTGTTTTACGGTTGGCATCTTATGCATAAAAGTGACGCAGCATGGGTTAGATATCTAGCATTGAGTTCTAGCGAGTATGCGGGATTGTTGAATTTGGGCTAGTGAGTTATGGTCGCAAGTCGTCTATATACGCCCTAAGATGAGTGGTGTATCGCAGTTCTGTTACGTTTGTGTAACTTGTTATTGATCAAGGGTTGTGCGTTGGTGATCTACAAGGATGATGTGACCTTGTGATTTTCTAGAATGAGAGCGATAACTGCAAGTGTAATTCTTGAGTTCGTGCTTATGCGTGAATGAAGGCATCTTTTCGTGTTTGCGTAGCACGCTGTCATACCCCAAAATTTGCCCTCATGTTTCTCAAGACATTCCATACATCCATGCTCAAGGATTCCTCAAGAGTTGATCAGACAAACTCTCTCCTAGACAATCAACCCAAACTAGGGTTTGGCATTTCTCGGATCAAGATGGACTTCCAACATCTCAATGGTCATCATACTTCCTCATATGCTTCAAGATTCTCCATGTCAAGTTTGAGCCTTACAAGTCAAGTTTCCTCGAACAATTGCTCGGATGGTTGAAAATCGGTTGTATTGGTCAAAAGTCAGCATGGTCAACATACAATCAAAACTTCGATATTTGGTCAACATCCTCATTTTGAAGTTACATTCATCATTTGATCAAGGGTTGATCATGATTCATCAAGAAAACTCAAGATTTGCTCAGCGGTCGAACTTTCCAAATTAGGGTTTCTAGGTGAAAAGTCAAGCGAACTTTGGTGAGCATAACTTCTTCATACTTTCTCAGACATTTTTCCACCACCTCTTGTTTTGAAGGAAATTCAATTCTTTACAACTTCATGTCTCACAAGAATGTCCAAAAAATGCTTCATTTGAGAGGTATGGCTCAAAACATTACAGGTCCTTTTCAAAGTCAACAAAAAGTCAACTTTTTGTTTTGAAGATATATTGAGCATGGTAACTCCAATTGAGATAAAACCAAAGAGGTTGTTTAGAGGACTCTTAGAGCTTTCCAAAAAGTCCAAGAACTCTCAAAAATGTGGAAAAATGAGCAAGATACACCTTGTGCAAGTTAAGCGCAATTTGAAGAAGTGCACAAAGAGAAATACTTCTAAAAATCAAAAACTTTGCAAATGGGCCTAAAATCTTTTGATCCAAACTTGTTCATGACATTATTTGTGACCCATAAATGCTTGGCCTTGGCAATTTTCTATTTTATTAATTTATTTTTGGATTTTAAACCATTTAATTCAAAATTAAATTATATAAAATATGAAAATAAAATATTTTCAAAAGGAATGATTTTATATCATGCTTGGAGTCCAAGAAAGCCCATAACAATTGCCAAATTCGTGCTAGCCTTTGCATTGATGGGAAAATCAAATTTTGCCAATATTTGATTTTATTTGAAAAAATATAAATGCACATTGATGATCCAATCTTTTCCTTGGTTTTCCTCTCTCAACTCTTCTATAAATACCAAGCAAAATTTGTATCACAAGCAACACGAAACCCTAGCTCAAAGCATAACCCTTATTCTTGCAAAAATTTCTCAAACTTGTGAAATTGAATTTCAAATTCTGAGAAAGTGTCAAGGTGTTCGACCATCCAATCTTGCTCAGAGGTTCGAGTCCAAAACATCTCTTGCTCGACCAACTCGTCCCGGATCAAACCACTGACTCTCACGGTTTGCAATCTTTCTCAAATTCGATTTTGATATTTCATGCATTGTTAATGTTTTGGTGTGTTTATTTGAACTCAAGATGATTGTTAGGTCACATATGGGCCATTACATGCAAGCTCGAGGCGTGAAACACGATATGCCATAGTTAGGGCTTCTCGAGCTATTTCGATCGAGCCGGATCATACAGTTTTCGAGGAGAACCAATATCACCAATGGATTCGTGGGTCGATTTAGGGGTAGGTCGTTTTCCATTTATTTTATGTATTTCGTAAGTTTCGGGTTTGAGGTCGTGGGAAGGCAATGGAGCTAGAGACTCGGCGTCGTTGGCGTGGACAGCGAGGGCTGGCGTGTACGAGGAGGCTTGATTCGTCCATTCAAAATAAGCGGGGTCCACGCTTGTTGTGTTTGGAATATAACCGGGGCGCGTCATCGTTCATATGCCATTGTTTTCATCCTTTCCAACACCAAATGCCAAGTGTCCCGATGGTTAAGGCGTTATGCTTTCCAAGATGCTCTCAAGGGTCCTCTGTTCGAACCTCACGGGACTGGTTTTGTTTTCTTTGCAAACCTCATATTTTTCAACTATTTTGCATATTTTCTTATTTTTAATATTTTCATGTTATTTTAATTTCTTTTCAATAATTTATTTCATGCATTAAAGTCATCAAAATATTTTCCATTTGCATTTATTTTCAGAAATTACTTATTTAATTTATAAAATTAAAAAATATTATTTTGCATGCATATTTATTTTTATTCATAATTTCTCATTTAATTCACTTTTAATTAGTTTTTAATTACTAAATTGCATCCAAAAAATCCCAAAAAATTATTTTAGCATATTTATGTTATTTCCAGCCTGTCATATTTTTCTCATTTAAAAATTTGCATTTTTCTAACATTTTTCTCTTATTCGATTTTTCTCGTATTTTCCGATTTCTCATCCTTTTGCAGGTTATCTCGTTTCAGACGATTTTTCTTTATCGATTTCTTTTTCCAATAATGTATCTGATCATGGGATGTAATAGTTTTAAATTAGGCTTTTATTTTCCGCATTTTTCAATTATGTATCTGCCCCAAAGCCATGTAATAGCGTAGGACATTTATCTTTCCGCATCTTTACATTCCGCATTTTAAATTTCCGCACCCTATAAACTGCTAGTAATTAGGCGTGTATGGCAAGATAAAATTGAGCATAGCCCACTAACTTTCAAGATAATATATCTGAATTTAATACACTCTTTCACATGCACCTTAGGGTAATTCTCTCTCGTTGCCTTACAATTCAAATGGTCATGTCCTCGAATGTAGAGGTATTCTAGCACGGTGCCTTCAAAACAAATCATCATAGTCCCCGATACAAAGATCATAGACCCACGATATACGCCTACGAAAACATGATCTTGACCCTCGATTGTCGCCTCGAAAATGATGATAGTCCTTGAATGTGCTAGGATACTTCCTACAGTTGCTCTATGATCAGATGTCCCTTGAATGTCCTTACATCCAGCGAATGGGGTTACCTACCAACTAATGGTATGGATAGCACTATTCTAAAGGAAAGTAAAATAACAAAAAGCGACCATTACGAGTAGGTAATAAGACTTTTAGTTGCTTGCTCTATCAAAATACTTTTCACACCTCACTTTCATCAAATTCAAACTCTTTTCAAAATGAAACATTTCAGAACACTTTGTATACATTCCTACATGAATCATTACAAAGTCAAAGCGAAATGACTTTTCAAAACATTTTCAAACACAGAAAGCACAATTTTAAAGTGATCTAAGAGCAACTAAGAGCCGTAGATAACTACGGATGGAAAAGTGCTAATACCTTCCCTTTCATAACCTTCTCCCTTACTAAGAATCTAACGAAGGTCTTTTACGTACTTTTACCTTCCCTTAATTGGATAAAAATAAAAGTCGGTGGCGACTCTTGCTATCCGCACATTTGCGATACAAAACACAAAAAAGTCAGTTCACCGTATTACAGAACTGGTGACTCTGCCGGGGAGACACCCTTAAAGAGAGAATGCCTTAAGGATTTCTAGATCACATTTATTGCTTTCTGTTTGACTTGCTTGCTTTACTTTTAAGGGTTGCTTGGGTATTATACTGTTGGGGGATCCTACACCCGGATCCGGGTTTCCTTTTAGGTTAGTAGCAATAAATCGTCGCGACCGTTAGACGTATATCAAAACGGTCAACATGATGGCTACGTTAGCGTGACACTTTGGATGTCCTGATACTCTTCATTCCCAAGTTGAGGATAGTATTTGGCTTGCGTGGTGTCATCAAGCGCTAACTAAACTTTTAGAACCTTAATTGACCCATCTTGGCCATTAGAAGGTAGTGAGATGGCCGACTTTAGTGCAGACTAAGGTTGGTTGATACTCGATGCTACGCTCATTAAGATCAGACTTTTGGGATATTTTTGGTCGACCACTTGGTAGTCGTATTGAAATAAACCCCTACGAGAAAGATCAATGATATGAGATTCCTAGAACCCGGTTACTATCATAGGACAGGATGAACCAACTCAAACTTTTGGAGGGGTAGTCACCTATACCTCATGCGAGCCTTAAACCTAGGCTCATTGTGTGATTTGTTTGTGTGTGCTAAACATGACATCATGACATCATTTGCATTGCATATCATCTTTAACTATTTCAAGGACCTAGGGATTTATCTTTGCTCTGTTTTGTAGGTGTTATGGCTTCTAGAAAGATTATCCGAATCAACTTCATGGGTATACCTTCTCAACTCAAAGAATTGGTTTCAGAAATTCCCGACCATGCTCAGTTCATAAAAAGACATGGTTATCTGCTTGATTTGGTTATCTCCGGTTTTGAAGAAGATATGATGCATGTCTATTCGATTCTTTGATCCGAAACACCATTGCTTTACATTCCCATTATCGATTAGTTCCTACCTTGGAAGAGTTCTCTAAACTACTTGGGGTACCTATTCTTGACCAAATGCCATTCACGGTTTGGAAAAGGTCCCTAAATGCGAACATGCATCGACTTACATCTTAAGCGCTCGGACATTGAAGCCAATTGGGAAACTAGAAGTGGAGTTAAGGGTTTACTTGCAGTTCTGATTAAGAAAGCGAGAATTCCTCAAAGTTATGAGTTTCCATGCATTTGAAGACATTGTGGCCTTGCTAATTTATGGTTTGGTTCTATTTCCTAACTCGGATCAATTCATAGATGTCAAGCGCCATCAAGTTATTCCTTACCCATGATCACATGCCTACTTTACTTGGAGATATCCTGCATTCTCTCCACACTCGTACTATCAAAGACAAGGAACTCTCATGTGTTGTATCGTTACTTTCCGGTGGTTTATTTACCTTCCTCCATCGTTTTGAAGAGCGAACAAAGGATGAAGTGGTCTCAAGGTTAATGTCACTCTCTCATTCGGATATCCGTTGGAGTTTTTCTCTCAAAGGACTTCACATTCATTGAGCGTTGTGGAGAATTCCTAATGTACCCTTTACTTGGTATAAGGGGCATCACTTGACCCTTCTCTAGCTACGTCGGTTTGGTTTTGCTCGAAGAGATGGTCCACATGATATGCTTCTCCAAGATGTTGTGTTCGACTCTGACCACGATCTCTAGAATTACCGCGAAGGTTCATACGCTTGGGGCATGGTAAAGAAGGCGATACAAGACTTTGGGGCACCAAAACTCCATTCCTTGGGAACCTTACCTCGAATGGGTGCGAGCTTGAGCTCGAAACCTCATGATGCCATTCGCTGTTTTACCGTAATTAGGGAACATTGCTATAGGTGGCGTATCTATACCGTTCTCCATCGACATGCTGCGATTACGAAGACTTGAAGAGATCACGGATTCGACTTAAAGAAGAAGGGATACATTGAAGCTCGGTGTTATGCAAGTGAGAAGAAAGTGCTAGAGTTGACCAAGCTACTTCACGAGGGCCTTGACACCAGCCTACCTCGGCACCAAGAGGCCCATGGGAGACTTAGAGCTTTAAGATTATTATGCTCTCTTTTATTGTTTTGAACTATCTTTTGTACTTAAAAAGAGAAAAAGAATAAAAAAAAGAACTAATAAATGTTTGTTCATTGCTTGTTTAACAAATTTAAATCCTAGAGGTCCTTGAAAACATTGCATTGCATTCACATAAACATTGCATAACATAGCATAACATTGCATCACAGGTACATTGGAGATTGGTTTTCTCATTTTCTCGCTATTTATTTTAGCAGAAATGGCTCTCGACAGGGTCAAAGATCTCTAGGTTCGAGAATGCTCGGTTTATGATGTTCACTAGCTTGGTCGAGGCCAAGAAGATCGAAGAAGCTCATCAACAAGAAGAAGAAGGTTGTGGGTCACTCGACATGGGCGGACGTTACAAAGGTGGTTCTAAAGTGGTCGGTCGGTTGAGCTCTGAAGCGATGTCAGAATGAGGCGATGTCAAGAATGAGGGAGTGTCGAAATGAAGAAGATCGGCGTGAGCACGAGAAGAGAGAGAGCGTTCGACTATAGCCAGTACTCGATGAAGATGACAAATACAAGCAACTTGAAGGCCGTCGAATCTTTGTGGAAAAATTGAAAATGTCAGGGCTGAATTTTGATGATCGAGTCTTGTTCACGGTGTTGTGATTCCTCCCAGTTCAAAGTTCCTACCTTTGCCAAGTATGATGGCATTTCTTGTCCGAAGCTACATTTGAAGTCCTATGTTGGAAGATCGGCCCCACGATGACGGAAGTTGTGGATGCCTTATTTTCAAGAGAGTTTGTCAGAACTCGGTTGGAGTGGTATTATCGACTAGAGAATGACCGTATCCGTACTTGGGTGACTTAGCGGATGCTTTCTGAACGGTATGGTACAATCTTTGAATTGACACCCACTCATGCAACTACAAAGCATGTCTATGGGTCGTGATGAGAAGTTCAAGGAGTATGCCCAAAATGGAGATCTAGCGGTGAGTTCAACCACCCTTGTCGATAGGGAGTTGGTTGATATGTTTATGGGGGACAGCGGGCCCGTTCTTCAATCATCGATTGGAAACTCTTGACCGGTTTCAGGGTGATACTATGACGGCGCATTGAAGTGGTATCGAGTGGAAAGATTCATGTAGAGTCATCTTCAATCTGCGAAGAGATCTTTTGGTGGTAAGAAAGAAACCAATGTTGTGTATGGTCGGAAAAGCCGAGCCAAGAGCGGGTGCTCAATGCGTAGAGGCGGTTGTGATCTCGATCCTACATCGGCCTGACCTCGGCGAGACAGCAGCAGAGCGCCACGAGGCGGTTTACTAAGATCAACATGCCATTGTCATGAGCCTTGCAACACATGTTGAAAGCGAATTGATTACCTTGGGATCCTCCTCGGAATGTCAACACTTCCTCTCAGATACAATCCTAATGCTAAATGTGCTTACCACTCCATAGCCGGGACATAGTGCGATGATTGTTGGGCTCGAAGAACAAGATTCAAGATATGATTGAAGCTAAGCAGATTGAGTTTGATCCTCTGTTGAGACTCGAATGTGATCAACGCTCCTATACTAACCATGACAAAGTTCCAATCTTTGTGGCGATACTTATGTTTTCAACATAGATGACTTGACCATTCCTCGATGGTATTAAGAAGAATTTGTTGCAAGCGGTGTCAACCAGGATGCCCGGAGAATCGTTGGTGCCCATCTGCGCTGATGGGCTGTGGTTGAGAAGGCGTGTTCGATGCATGATGGATAACAGTGAGATACTATTCACGAAACCACACATGAAGTGTGAAGAAATGTCTAAGTTGAAGATTGATATCATGACGAAGCGCACCATCGTGTGGGATACCTTGGGGCAGCCAAGTGGTAAATATGATTACATGGTGAAGTACTACATTCTGGCTACAAGATTCCTATTGAAGATGTCAAAGTAGGATGGGGTGACGATTTCCCGAAGACTATCTTGATGTTAACAAGTAAAGTTTCCTCTGCGATCCTGTGCTTAGAGTGGCACCCCTCATTATCACTTCTCCCAGACCAGGTCCCATATTCCTCTAACAAGGCTTTCCCTTGGAATTATGGAGCTGATGTTTACTATCATGGCTTCAAACAAGACCCTCGACCATTGAAGATCTTACAATTGAAGCGCCATTCCTAACATTGACAACATCAGGATAAAGCAAGGTGACGAGCGGAAGGGTATTCTCTCGGATATCTCCCTCAAAGACACTGCGACTCCGGCTCGCATTCCACTCTCAACCAATATCGGCTAGAGGAAAGAACCGTTGACTCATCACCTTTCGGCCGAAGTACCAAAGGAAGTTCTTTGAAGACACCTCAAACAGAAATGGAGAAATTAGAAGATTATCAAGAAAAGTGACTACAATGTCGTGGAACAGTTGGGACAGACTCCGTCCAAGATTTCCATGCTTGCTCTGCTCTTGTGCTCCGAGGCTTATGCCAATGCCTTGGTAAAGTTTCTGAAGAATGCTCATGTGCTGCAAGACACTACTACTGACCAATTTGAAGTTTGTATTGCTAGCCTGGCTGCCAACAATGGCCTAGGCTTCTCTGATGCTGATTTGACTCATGCCGGAAGAAAACATAACAAAGCCTTGCATATTTCTGTGGAATGCAAGGGCACTACATTGTCTCATGTGTTGGTGGATACCGATTCTGCTCTGAACATCCTACCGAAGATTGCTTTTGATCAACTTGATATCGAAGGGTTGGTTCTGAGACCCAGTGATATAATTGTGAGAGCTTTTGATGGTTCTAGCGAGCGATACTCGGAGCTCACTACACTTTGTCAGTCGGTTCCCAAACTTTTGACTCTACTTTCTTTGTGATGGACATCCGTCCCGCTTACTCTTGCCTACTTGGACGCCCTTGGATACATGGGGTAGGCACTGTTACTTCTACCTTGCATCAGAAGCTAAAATACCCGGTGAAAGGGAAGGTTGTTACAGTATGTGGTGAAGAAGAATATGGTCAGTCATCTGCAATCTTTCCGTTATCTCGAGATGGAAGGTGAATTCTTTGAGACTCCTGTCAAGCTTTGAGCTTGGTCCCGAGTTATGCTGTTGACTCTCCATGACTCCTGAAGTTACACAAGCTCCTCCTAGGATGGCCTCGCTGAAAGATGCTCAAGCTGCAGTTGAAGAAGGTGGTGGTGCTATTTGGGGTCAGCTCCCTGATCTTCCTTTCAAATTTGACAAGACTGGTTTAGGCTTCACCATCAAGGTCGAAGATGATCGCATGTGAGCGTGGGCCAACCTCTCTTCGCATCGGCCAGTGGAATCCATGCTATAGAAGGCGGCGACAACGACGACATCGCAAGTGGATCTTTCGACTCCAACAACAGTTCGACAATTGGAAGACCGAAGGCGTCATACCAATCTCCTTTAGACAGGAGTAATTGCTCTTGTTTTGTTTTGCTTTTCGTATTTTCTGTGTTTTGAACAATAAAGTCTAAAGCCTAGTGCCTTGCCCGGGGCATCATGGCTCGTTTGTGCGGGTTATTATCACATCATTTGCATATTTTCATTCAATAAATTCGTCGGACTTTTGCATTCAATTGTGTTTTCTTTCTTTTACTTTATCACCCTTCAAAGGCTATGTGTTCTTACACACCACGTGATACAACTGCGAATCACTCGAATCTAGTTGATATGACTATGCTATTGCTAAATATGACTTGATAATCCGATCTACCAGCGAAGATGAAAGTGAGGAAGATTGTGAAGTGCCGGAGAACTTGTCGGTGCTACAACAAGAAGCGAGTTATCTGACCACCACGAAGAACAAGTTGAGGTTGTGAATTTGGTCTTGATGAAGGCAGAAAAGAGATCAAGATAGGAGCGGGTATTGAGAGCGGTGTTAAAGAAAATTGAGTACGGATCTACGAGACTATATTGAGGTATTTGCTTGGTCATACGAAGACATGCGAGTTTAGATATTGATATTGTGGTGCACGATTCAAGCGAAGAAGGTTTTCTCGATGAAACAGAAGGTTAAATCGCATGCGTCTGAGATGTCGGAGAAAATCAAAGCGAAGTTATAAGCGGTTCAACGCGGTTTCTTAGCCGTCACTTCTTACCCGCGATGGGTTGCAAGCGTGGTACCCGTACCTAGAAGGATGGTAAAATGCGAATGTGTGTGGATTACGAGAGATCGAACAAAGCAAGTTCGAAGAGCGATTTTCCACTTCCTCATATTGATGTTCTAGTTGACAACACCGCTCGGCACAAGTTTTCTCCTTCATGGATGGTTTCTCCGTTACAATCGGATCAAAATGGCTCCGAAGACATGGAAGACTACTTTTGTTACAAAGTGGGGTGCTACATTACAAGGTTATGCCGTTCGGACTAAAACGCGCGCCATATCGGTGCTATGGTGACATTGTTTCATGACATGATTCATCACGAGATAGAGGTCTACGTCGACGACATGATAGCTAGGTCACATACTGAAGAAGAACATCTCGATCATTTGCAGAAACTATTTGATAGGTTGAAGAAGTACAGACTACGACTTAATCCTAACAAGTGCACCTTCGGAGTCAGATCCGGTAAACTCCTAGGGTTTGTTGTCAGTGTTAAGGGTATTGAAGTTGATCCCGCCAAGGTTAAAGCTATTCAAGAAATGCCGACTCCCGGGAAGGAAGTCGGAGGTTTCTTGGGACGTTTGAACTACATTGCAGTTCATTGCACATCTAAGCGCTACTTGTGAGCCAATCTTGAGCTACTAAAGAAAGATCAAGTGGTAGAATGGAGCAGCGATTGCGGATCGCTTTTGACAAAATCAAGGAGTACCTCTGATCCTCCCATCCTAATGCCGCCTACCAAAGGAGACCTCTTATCATGTACTTGGCGGTGTTAGAGAACTCAATGGGGTGTGTGTTGGGGCAACATGGCGAGTGCAGTCGAAAAGAGCATGCAATATACTACCTTAGAAAAAGTTTACCGTTGTGAAACAAGATACTCACATTTCGAGAAAACTTACAGCAACTTTAGCTTGGGTTGCTCGCCGTCTAAGGCAGTATATGTTGACTCACACTACCTTGTTGATTTCAAGATGGATCAGATAAAATACATATTTGAGAAACCAGCTCTCTCGGGAAGAATAGCAAGATGGCAAATGATCGACCGTATGACATCGGTACACTTCTCGAGCTATTAAAGGAAGTGTAGTGGCGATCATTTGGCTCATCAAGCCGTAGATGACTATCGATCTGTCACGGTTAATTTCGAGATGAAGATGTTTTGTTAATTCTTGATTGTGAAGAACCGGCCAGACGAAGGACACGAACAAGGATCGGTGGACTATGGTCTTTGATGGAGCCTCAAGCGCACTTAGCAATGGCATTGGCGCCATCATTACATCCTAGCGGTGAGCATCGCCTTTCACCGCCAGATTATGTTTCAGTTGCACCAACAACATGGCCGAGTACGAAGCATGTATCATGGGTATTAAAGTTGCTATTGACTTAAGAATCAAATTCTTTCAAGTGTATGGAGACTCAACTTTAGTGATCAGTCAGATAAAGGGCGAGTGGGATACGAAGCATCCGAATCTCATTCCGTATCGAGAGCATGTTCTGAGTCTAATCCCCTACCGAAGATTACTTTTGATCACATTCCACGAGAAGAGAATCAGTTGGCAGACGCATTGGCTACCATGTCATCTATGTTCAAGGTTAGGTGGGACAACGAGGCTCCCCAGATCATCATTGAAAGATTTGACGAACCGGCATATTGTTATGAGCTTGATGCAGAAGAGAAACCTTGGTACTACGATGTGAAGAGGTATCTTGAGACCCAGGAATATCCCGCAGGGGCATATGTCAACGATAAGAAATTCATGAGAAGATTTGCATCCAAATTCTTCCTCAGGAACGGCATCTTATACAAGCGCAATCACGACTTGTGCTTACTCCGTATGTAGACGGGAAAGCAGCGAGCGAATCATGGAAGAGTTACGAAGCGCATTTGGTACCCTCCGATGGGCATACGATGGCTAAGAAGATTAAACGAGGTTACTATTGGTCCACTATGGGCGATTGTCACCGCTCGCTCGATCTTGTCACAAATGCGGATATATGCGGACAAAGTACATGTACCTCGGTACCTCACGAATGTCCTAACAGCTCCTTGGCCTTTTGCAATGTGGGGCATTGACATGATTGGAGAAATCAAGCCCACGACTTCAGACATCGTTTCATCCTTGTGGCATCGACTATTTCACCAAATGGGTAGAAGCGACCTCGTTCGCATCATTACCAAGAATGTTGTGGCTCGATTCATCAAACATAATCTAATCATCGGTATGGCACTCACGAAAGGATTGTCACGATAATGGCTCAATCTCAACAACAAAATGATCAGAACTACTGCATGATTCAAGATCAAGCATCCAACTCTTCTCCTATCGGCCTAAGATGAATGGCGCGTGACCGCCAACAAGAACATTAAGAAGATTATCTGAGAAGATAGCGGTGACTTACAAAGATTGGCATGAGATGTTACCATTTGCTCTTCACGGTTATCGCTTTCTGATACGGACATCAGCGAGCAACCCTTCTCTCTTGTATATGGTATGGGCGGTCCTACCAATTGAGGTTGAGATACCCTTAACGAGTCCTCGGGGCCTTGAGTTGGCGAAGATGATTGGATCTAGACTCGCCTCGACGGATCAACTTGATTGATGAGAAGCGACTCGCATCCATACGCCATGGACGGATCTATCGAGCGAATGATCGAGCATTTAACAAGAGGTCAAACAAAGTCTACCAAGTCGGTGATCGGTAGTCAGCGCATCATTCTTCCACAAGGTGATCGAGGGAAATGGACTCCCACCTATGAGGGACCATTTGTAGTCAAACGATATTTTCGGTAGACTATGATACTTAGCACCATGGACGGTGAAGACTTCCCACCACATGAGCGGACATAGTCGAAAATACTACGCATAAAAGAGACCGCTAGGTCGGTGACCTAGGCAAAATAAAGGCATCATGGCGAACCAAAGGGTTCGGGCAAAGTTAAGATATATACAAAATATGTACACCGGCAGTCGAAAACATGAAAAGCGGCTTGGGCAAAAGGTATCGGTGGTGAAAACACGAAAGGCGGTCTAGGCAAAAGTTAGGGATTTAAGCGTACGACTATGTCGTCCGGATCACCTATCTGAGACTACTATCGGCATTCAAGTTCAAATGGCGAAGATCGATTCAATCACTTTCTCTTGACAAGGAGATGAGATAGTGGAAATATATGAGTACTAGCATAGTTGGAACTCAGAGATTGTTTCGTATAGCTTTTATTTTTCTCTTGTATAAACTACTTGGCCATCCATACCTTTCAAATAAATACAATTTCCTTCTCTTTACAATTCTTGTTCATTGTTGTTTGCATAAAGTCCAACGTCTGCCTTGAATGATTATATGCATTTGACAATAAGAATTCGCTCACAAACATGCGAAAAATGAACAAACAAAAGTAATTACTACAGGCTCAAGGAATTGAGATGGCGGCAAAATCGCAAAATATTTCTCCCGAGCATGATCCCCACAAAGGTACTACTCACTATAGATTCTCTCCAGCGGAGTACAAATTTCCTTCCACCAGTCCTGATATCCTAAACTTCATCATCGCCAGCAGTTTTATCTCCGGCAGAGACATTTATCCCCGACAGAATGTGTCTCAACAATTCTCCTTTCCCTGGCAGCAGCAGTGTCTAGACTTGAAACTTGGTCAGATAGTGCATCGGAGGAAACCTACATCTCTTTTATTCCCCAGCCAGAGATTTCGACGGGCTCCAGATCCTTCTAACCTGGTCTCCAGGCAGCTATCAAATACTCAGCAGCAGGATCTATACACAGGATTCCCCAGTATAGCACCTCCTAACCTCTCCCCAGCAGAGTCTGCGCATGAGATCTTCAACAACGTGTTTCTCGATCTCTACCATCCACAGCAGTATCTAGGCTCAGGACTTGGTCAGATAGTGCATCGGAGGAATCAAAGTTATCGTCCTTCTTCTTCCCCAAGCAGGGTCTCCGCCCACTTCATCCTCAAGCAGAGCATCTGCATCTTCTTCAAGATGGATATGTTTTGAAATACCACAACATACATCATGCATACATTACCCATAAAATTCATAACTTGTGCATATATCATTCATACACATTTGTCATGCATCATACTTTGCATAAAACTAACGATATTCTATCAAAGTTTCTTTTGTTTTTCCCAAACAGGTGAAAATCACTTTCGAAACAACAGGTCCAGGATTAATACCCGAAGCCAGACGGGAAACCCTATCCGAGACGACCGCCCTAGTTGTCCTCCGACAATTGGTCCAGGATTAAGACCCGAATCTAGACGGGAAAACTATCTGAACGACCAACCTCGTTGTCCTCCGACAACGGATCCGATTAATGCGAAGCCGGACGGAAACCTGTCGAGCGATCACAAGTTATCCTTCGATAGCAGGCGGTAGATCCATACGGCTCAGCGGGGAAGATATCGCCTTTGCCAACTACTATCCCCGGGTAGTCCGCGAAGAACTATTCGACTCCTTATTATCGGCGGCTGAGTCGGCGTGCGACTCGATTGCCTTGGATGGCATCTTGAGCCCATCTCCGACTACTTGTCAACATTTCTCCACCTTCAGAATGCTGCATATTTGGTTAAAAACCAATACAAACCGATAACTTCATTCAAGGTTGAGCACGAAGTCTAACGTACGACTCCCTCCGGATGGCATCTTAAGCCCGTCTCATACTCCTTCCATTCCTAAGCGTCTGAGCACAGGCGTACGGTTCACTCCCCAACATCGGTCTTTCCGGATGGCATCTTAAGCCCATCTCCGACAGTTCTCCTATCCATGCAACTGTCTCGATTCTGGCGTACGACTCATTCCCCAACGAAATCTCCAAATGGCATCTGTAAGCCCATTCCCGCATCATCACCGACAGCGAGTGCAAATTTTCGGTGTACTCGGTGTTCAATCATCTTCTACCTCCAGGTCACGAGGGCAAAGCATGCCAATCTAACCCTTCCAGTACAAGAGGATTGAACAGGGGCAGTTGTCATACCCAAAATTTGCCCTCATGTTTCTCAAGACATTCCATAGGATTCCTCAAGAGTTGATCAGACAAACTCTCTCTAGACAATCAACCCAACTAGGGTTTGGCATTTCTCGAGATCAAGATGGACTTCCAACATCTCCAATGGTCATCATGCTTCCTCATATGCTTCAAGATTCTCCATGTCAAGTTTCAAGCCTTACAAGTCAAGTTTCCTCAGACGATTGCTCGGATGGTTGAAAATCAATTGTATTGGTCAAAAGTCAAGCTGTGGTCAACATCTGATCAAAACTTCGATTTTTGGTCAACATCCTTATTTTGAAGTTACATTCATCATTTGATCAAGGGTTGATCATGATTCATCAAGAAAACTCAAGATTTGCTCAAAGTCGAACTTTCCAAATTAGGGTTTCTAGGTGAAAAGTCAATGAACTTTGGTGAGCATAACTTCTTCATACTTTCTCAGAAATTTTTCCACCACCTCTTGTTTTGAAGGAAATTCAATTCTCTACAACTTCATGTCTCACAAGAATGTCCAAAAAATGCTTCATTTGAGAGGTATGGCTCAAAACATTATAGGTCCTTTTCAAAGTCAACAAAAAGTCAACTTTTTGTTTTGAAGATATATTGAGCATGGTAACTCCAATTGAGATGAAACAAAGAGGTTGTTTAGAGGACTCTTAGAGCTTTCCAAAAAGTCCAAGAACTCTCAAAAATGTGGAAAAATGAGCAAGATACACCTTGTGCAAGTTAGGAAATTTTGAAGAAGTGCACAAAGAGAAATACTTCTAAAAATCAAAAACTTTGCAAATGGGCCTAAAATCTTTTGATCCAAACTTGTTCATGACATTATTTGTGACCCATAAATGCTTGGCCTTGGCAATTTTCTATTTTATTAATTTATTTTTGGATTTTAAACCATTTAATTCAAAATTAAATTATATAAAATATGAAAATAAAGTATTTTTTCAAAAGGAATGATTTTATATCATGCTTGGAGTCCAAGAAAGCCCATAACAATTGCCAAATTCGTGCTAGCCTTTGCATTGATGGGAAAATCAAATTTTTGCCAATATTTGATTTTATTTGAAAAAATATAAATGCACATTGATGATCGATCTTTTCCTTGGTTTTCCTCTCTTGACTCTTACTATAAATACCAAGCAAGCTGTATCACAAGCAACACGAAACCCTAGCTCAAAGCATAACCCTTATTCTTGCAAAAAATTTCTCAAACTTGTGAAATTCGAATTTCAAATTACAGACAAGTGTCAAGGTGTTCCAGCCATCCAATCTTGCTCTAGAGGTTCCCAGGAGTCCAAAACATCTCTTGCTCGAAGCCAACTCGTCCCAGATCAAGCCACCCAACTCTCACCGGTTTGCAATCTTTCTCAAATTCGATTTTGATATTTCATGCATTGTTAATGTTTTTGGTGTGTTTATTTGAACTCAAGATGATTGTTAGGTCACATATGGGCCATTACATGCAAGCTCATACGTGAGAAACACGATATGCCATAGTTAGGGCTTCTCAAGCTGTTTCGATCGAACCGGATCATACACGCGTTTTCAGAGGAAACCAATATCACCAATGGATTCGTAGGGTCCGATTTAGGGGGGTAGGGTACCGTTTTTCCATTTATTTTATGTATTTCGTAAGTTTCGGGTTTGAGGTCATGGGAGAGGCGGCGGAGCTAGAGCTCCGTCGTTGTTGGCGTGGACCGGCGGTGGCGTGTACGAGGAGAGCTTCGATTCGTCCATTCAAAATAAGCGGGGTCCACGCCTGTGTTGTGTTTGGAATATAACCGGGATCGTCATCATTCATATGCCATTGTTTTCATCCTTTCCAACACCAAATGCCAGTGTCCCGATGGTTAAGGCGTTATACATTCCAAGATGCTCTCAAGGGTCCTCTGTTCGAACCTCATGGGACTGGTTTTGTTTTCTTTTACAAACCTCATATTTTCAACTATTTTGCATATTTTCTTATTTTTAATATTTTCATGTTATTTTAATTTCTTTTCAATAATTTATTTCATGCATTAAAATCATCAAAAATATTTTTCCTTTTGCATTTATTTTCAGAAAATACTTATTTAATTTATAAAATTAAAAAATATTATTTTTCATGCATATTTATTTTTATTCATAATTTCTCATTTAATTCACTTTTAATTAGTTTTTAATTACTAAATTGCATCCAAAAAATCCCAAAAAATTATTTTAGCATATTTATGTTATTTCCAGCCTGTCATATTTTTCTCATTTAAAAATTTGCATTTTTCTAACATTTTTCTCTTATTCGATTTTTCTCGTATTTTCCGATTTCTCATCCTTTTGCAGGTTATCTCGTTTCAGACGATTTTTCTTTATCGATTTCTTTTTCCAATAATGTATCTGATCATGGGATGTAATAGTTTTAAATTAGGCTTTTATTTTCCGCATTTTTCAATTATGTATCTGCCCCAAAGCCATGTAATAGCGTAGGACATTTATCTTTCCGCATCTTTACATTCCGCATTTTAAATTTCCGCACCCTATAAACTGCTAGTAATTAGGCGTGTATGGCAAGATAAAATTGAGCATAGCCCACTAACTTTCAAGATAATATATCTGAATTTAATACACTCTTTCACACATGCACCCCTTAGGGTAATTCTCTCTCGTTGCCTTACGAATTCAAATGGTCATGTCCCTCGAATGTAGAGGTATTCTAGCACCGTTGCCTTCAAAAAAAATCATCATAGTCCCTTCGATACAAAGATCATAGACCCACGATATAAGCCTCACGAAAACATGATCTTGACCCTCGATTGTAAGCCTCTGAAAAATGATGATAGTCCTTGAATGTGCTAGGATACTTCCTACAAGTTGCTTTCTATGACCATGATGTCCCTTGAGATGTCCGCTTACATCCAGCGATGGGGTTACCTACCAACTAATGGTATGGATAGCACTATTCTAAAGGAAAGTAAAATAACAAGAAAGCGACCATTACGAGTAGGTAATAAGACTTTTAGTTGCTTGCTCTATCAAAATACTTTTCACCTCACACTTTCATCAAATTCAAACTCTTTTCAAAAGCGAAACATTTACGAACACTTTGTATACATTCCTACATGAATCATTACAAAGTGAAAGCGAAATACTTTTCAAAACATTTTCAAACACACGAAAGCACAATTTTAAAGTGATCTAAGAGCAACTAAGGCAGTAGATAACTACGGATGGAAAGGTGCTACTACCTTCCCTTTTCATAACCTTCTCCTTACTAAGAATCTAACGAAGGTCTTTTGTACTTTTACCTTCCCTTAATTGGATAAAAATAAAAGTCGGTGGCGACTCTTGCTATCCGCACATTTGCGATACAAAACACAAAAAAGTCAGTTCACCGTATTACACACGCGTGGTTTTATCCTTTTCTGATTGTTTCAGTTTTGGTTTGTATAACCATTTTGTTGTTTTCGATTTAGCGATGGTGTCGGTGTTGTGTTGTAGGAATTTATGTTCCTATCTTTGGCAACTTCGTTTCGAGTGTCGGTTGATGTATGACTAATTCCATGGTTGAGACGTTAGGATAGTAGCAATCTTGTTTGTTTGGTTGTCGAGTGCATTGCATGGGCTTTGCATCTCGGCATGGTTGTTCGTGTTTGGATGTTGTGGTTAGGAAGATACCCTTGTTTTTGATGTCGTTTGTGTATTGTTTAATTGATGCGAGGATTGAGTGGACGAATGCGTAGGCATGTCCCGTATTGTTCGTTTTGGGTTGAAATTTTCGAGACGAAAAGTTTATAAGTGGGGAGAGTTATAGCATACTGTTTTAATTAATATTATATTATATTAATATTTTCGAATTACCGATTGATGTTTATTTTGCGACGAGATTAAATATATTAATCGATATATATGATAATATATTTAGCGACGTTTTGTTCGGTCCGACTTTTATTCCGTTCGGTTCGGTAAAATATTATTCGGACCCGATATTTAATTCCTCGAAATTATTTGAATTAATTGAATTAATGATATAATTAGTAAGTTAGGGGTGGGGAGAAATTGTTGAGGATTGGGTTTTCACCCTTGGCTTACTAGTAGAAATACCTTTATAAACTATTTTCTTTCCCTTTTCCTTCCATTTTCTTACACCAAGCAAACATAGAGAGGAAGCTAGTAAGGAAAATACCATTATAAAAACCCTTTCATTTGTTTTTCTTTCCATTTTTCCAAACACACCAAGAATAGAAACTTGAGAGAGAGAGGGTTTGGAAAGAAGAAGAAGGAGGAGAGCAAGAGCAAGAGAGGAAGCTTGGGGTTGAGCTTTGTAGAGTCATCATGGATCATCAAGCTAGAGGTAAGGGTTTGATTTCTCTATCTCATATGGTTAGGGTTTGATAGTTGTATTTTGAATTTGGGGAAAATTTGATAGTTGGTTTATAGGGTTTGGTTGGTTGATTATTGAAAATGTTTAGAAGTTGAATTAGGTGTAGAGATTAGGGTATGATGTTATTAGTATTGTAGTATGTGATTTATAAAATGGAAGTAGAAATGGAAATGGAAAAGAAAAAGCTTATCAGTAAAATAAAAAGAACGAGAAAAATGAGAATCATAATATCTGAGACAATGCGCGAGGAAGGAGGAGGTGGATGGAAGGAGTTTAAGGGGGCGCCCACCTCCATGTGGGAGTCCACCCCATCACAGGCCCACACCTCCATTATCATATGGGGCCAGGGACGTGCGTCCCACCATTGTAGGGAAGGCAATGGGTTTGCTGTTTTGCGTTTTTCTGTATGTTGGAAAATGTTGTTTTCTGCATAATTATGTTTCTGCATAATTTTGATTTCTAGCCTCTGTGTGTTTCAATTATCTCCATTCCATATACTAATAGTTGGTATTAATAAAATATAATTTGGACATAAGTTAGCCGATTAAATTTGAAACCCGATTATGTTCTGATTTTCTGATTTCAGTAAATTCGACGACAGAGCAAGTTGCTCCGAATTCAACGAAAATTGACATGCTAGCTAAGTTCGACGTGTAGAACGTAGTGGTGAGGTTAGTTTTTAGAAATTACGAGTTTTTACGAGATGTCCCGAAATAGGCCAATTTACGGTTTAATTGAATCGGATTGCGTTTTAGTGGATTTAAGGCACATATGGACAATCCGATTTCGATGTTGGTGATTATGATTAATGCCGGTTATTAGGAATGGCTTTCGCGACGATTATTGATGTTTTGAATATTTTTCCGTTTTTGGAATTGGACGAATTAATTGATAATGATGCGGTGTGAATAAACCTAGCGTTTGCGACGGTGTATTTATTAATAAATACTTGTTAATATGTAATACGATGATATATGTCCTTGTACATGATGATGATGAATTATTAGTGATGTTTTGCATAATGCAAATATGGGGCGATGATATATTTATATGTTTTGAATAAATTATGGCGATGTCGGCTTTATGCCAATTTTGATGAGCGATGATGGTGTTTTTGTGTTGTGTTGTGTTGTCTTTATCATTGAGTCACATACATTGCATTGGCGACGAGGGCTTTTATGCCAAGCGACGAGGCTTTTATGCCAAATGTTACTATTTATGGACAAAGCGACGGGTACCACATGCATAACATAGTCGTGTCTCATGGAGTCGGTTATGTTTATGTTTGAATTGTTTGGCGTTGGGTTTTAATTGATGAACGATGTTGAATTGCGATGATATATGATGCTTTGTTTGGTGATAATCTTTATGATGAACATGAAATGAATATGAATTGATAATTTCATGATAACTATGCGATGAATATAAATGATGAGTTTTGTGATGATTTAACTTGATGAAATGCTTAATGCAAATGTGATGTGATGATGTTTGTGACGATGGGCTTTTATGCCAAAAGCGATGTTGGGCTTTTATGCCAAAAGCGATGATGGGCTTTATGCCAAAAGCGATGATGGGCTTTATGCCAAACGCGACGATGGGCTTTAGCCAATTTGTGATGATTTTGTTTATATTGCTTATGTTAATAGCATTGTTTGATGTAGTTGTTCACGATTTCCGTGTTAATTAGCGATGTATTAACTTGTGCGATTAGTGGTGCGGAGGTTTATGTGTTGTTGTGGTGAGTTGTGCCGATGAGGCTAAGGCGATTAAGTGTAGACTATACACTTTCAAATGACGATAAGAGTAAGTGAGATTTAGATAGGCATTGGAATGCACTTACTAATTTATATAGTTTATAATTCCAAAACTATATATATATTTATCATGCCTTTAATTATATGTTTTGGAGTATCTCACCTTTACTTGTTTAGCGTTACCTTTATATTGGTAACATGCGAGGTTGAAGCGGAGTTTATACTGCTTGTTAGTCAGTCGAGTCGCTCGATCGTAGCACTCGGGGGGAATATTTAAGTCGTCTTGTTGTTGTTCTTTTATTATTATTCCTTTTGTGTATAAGAACCGTAAATTATGAAAACATGATTTTGATGAGGAAGTTTATTAAAGAAGATGTTTTGATGTTTTTGAATCAATTTATGTCTTCCGGCGATGCTATGTATCTGAGACTTATACTTTAAATCAAGCTGTTTAAAGTGAGTTGTTTTTGAAGGTGTGATGCCTCAGTATTAAATTTATGAAATTTTAATTTACTACGATTGTTGCATATAAAACCTTGGGTAATATTGGGCGTTCTGACCTCCTTCGATGTAATAAGTATTACAAATCGTATCTCTTTTGACAATTTTCCTTAGAATCCAAGAGCTATTGGATTTGATGCGCCTACACTTCTTGTCCTTTGAAATAGAATGTATACGTAGCGGATCCTGATTTATCGACTTTCATATGAATACTCGAGCAACTTACCTAAGCTAGCTTTACTCCAATAGTGGAGGTTAACGAGTTGGATCACTGCGGTTTTAGGCTTACAAGCAGTTGCCATGCAATCGACTCTCTCGTTATCTCTTGAACCACTCCACAAAAACTCCGCAAATAACTTCTATGTGCTTTAGGACTTGCTTTAGAAGAGGATAACTTGCATCAATATGCGAACATAGCATAAACAAAACACTTTTAATGAGTTGACACCTTCACATGGGACGGAAATCTAGCGGACCAATGCTTTATCGAGCCATTATTTTATCAATAAGCGGATAGCATTCTTTGAATAGTAAGCCTTCTACTAGAAGGAACACCTAAGTAGCGAAATGGAAGCTTACCTTCCATGAATCCGATGTTGTCAATGATTTCCTATTTTACGAGCATTAACCCTCAAAATAGATGTTACACTTAGCAGGGTGGGCTTGTAAACCAGTGGAATCAGAGAATTGCTTGAACACTTCCATCATATAGTGCACCGATTGTAAATCTCCTCGCACGAAGAGCATCAAATCATCGGCAAAGCTAATGTTGAAAATCTGATTTTTTGCACACTTGGGATGAAACCGGAAACTTGGATGCAGCTGAAGCTTAACGAGGCAGCGATGGAGATACTTCATGACTAAGATAAACAATAAGGTAGAAATTGGATCTCCTTGCCTTAATCCTCTTTTGGCTTTGAGAAAAGCAGAAATTTGGCCATTGATACAATACCTATACGACACCGAGCTAACACAAATCATTATCCAGTCAATGAATTTCCCAGGAAAATTAAGCTCTTGTATGATCCTCCGAGAGCAGACCATTCCACTGTATCGTAGGATTTCTTAATATCCATCTGAATAGCACACCACAGAGAGATATGCTTGTGGTTGTATCCTCTGATTAATTCATGCGCCATTAGAATGTTATCATGGATCATCCTCCCAGGGAGAAAAGCTGATTGGCTAGTGTCTATAACCTCACTAATCACATTGCTCAATCTTGTAGTTAAGGCGTTTGATATCGAAACATACACCATCGTGCAACAATCTATGGGACAAAGGTCTTTCACAAACTTTGCATCGGGGAATCTTTGGTATCAAGGTTACAGCGGGACAATTCTGCGACATACAAATGATTGTGTTCAAAGAATATTTGCAGTGTCAACACATCTTCCTTCACAATGATCCGGGAGCACTTAAAGAATTTAGCATTAAATCCATCTAAGCGTGGAGCTTCGTATCACCAATGCTATTTAAAGCTTTCTAGATTTAAACGTAATGAGGTTGATGAGTGTCTTTTACTTTCCTCCTTTAATTGAGCCTCTTTCTGATCACATCAATATCAATATGCATGATCGTAGGTTGATGTCCCAACAAGATCATGATAGAAGTCGAATTTCCTTTTCCATTTATTAGGTTCGAGAAAATCTTTCCATTATTATCTACCAACTTTGTCTATCTTGTTTTGCTTGTGTCTCCCCTTCACAATAGCATGAAAATAAGCGTTGTTAGAATCCCCAGTGAACCAATCGACTTTGGATCGTTGTCTCAATAACGTTTCCTCTTCCTCGGCACATAAGTGATTTTGTCGGTCAATGTTTTCTTCATCTATCAAAAATATTTTGAAAGGGTCTCCTGATAATGTTGGAGTCGATCGGACGAGCTCGTACTCCTGCAACCTTTTAATCTGCGGTGGTTCTCTATGCAACACGAAGCACGGTTGCGGTAGTTTGAGTTTATGCTAAAGCACAAACATAGGTTTATTATTGCCTTCAACCGCCACGGTCCAACTTCTCTTAACTATCTCCAAGAGTCGGTTGCTCAACATAGTTATTAATGAATTTAAATCTTGTGCGGGGTATAAGTCTTGATCTTTGCACCTTTAGTTTCACTCTAAGCGGGTTATGATCGAAATGTGAGCATTGGGACTTCCACCTCCTTTGTCGAAATTGCAGAACCAAGCCTTGTTACATATAGCCCTATATATTCTTGAATAAATAGGTCTATTGGTATGTTTATTAAACCATGTAAAATGATTTCCTTTAGTCTCGTATTACTAAGTCCATGACTAGCATCATATCACTAAGATCCAAAAATTCGGGCGGTGAGCGTTATTACCCCAATCCTATCAGCCTGAGTTAGCACATCATTGAAATCACCAATGATGATCCATTGATCTGAGTATTAGCGACGGATCCTAGATATCTTTCCAAAAATTTCCTATCAATAAAGTTGGTTATGCGCATAAATGAAGGTAACTTGACAAAATATGTTGATCATTTAAGTCACACATCTCACGGTGGATAAATTGATCACCCTTGTCTAACTTCTTCATCTTTAGCTCCTTATGCTTCCACGGATCCAAATTCTTCCATTTGGGTGCTTGTCGAAATTATCAACCAGCTCGATCATGTCCAAAAATCATCTCCACTTGTGGGCTTTATTCGCTTCACTTTAGTCTCAAATAGGAAATGCAAGGCACAAGTAACCTCTTGAGATGAGCCTTAATCTCAAGGTGCCTTGCAGTTTTATTAAGGCCCCTCATATTCCATGTGAGGATCATGGAACATCAAATGCCTTACCATCCTCATAACAAAGGATAGCAAAGCCATTTCTACATCTAACCCCATCATCACGCATCCTTGCTTTATCTGAGTTACCAAGCCCAACTTTCCTTGTTGTTTTGTTTGGGGCAGCTGGTTTCCACTCTTCATCAGTGGCATTTTCTATGGTCTATCATGTATCTTCTTCCTTCTCCTTCTGTAACTCAGAATTAGCTTTATTGGGGATTACCTCATCCTTGGCTTTTCCACCCATGTTTGGCAGGACTTAGGCATTTTATCTTTTCACAATTATGCTCCATTTTGTTAATTTATTTTACACAGGAAGTAGGTTTCCATTCATACTCAACCTTCTGATGGATTCTACTTCCCTGAGGATCTCTAATGTAAATTGTGTCCTTTAACTCACTTGTAATATCAACTTCGATGAGCACACTTGCATATGTAATTCGATGTTTCTTTGTTGTGCACTCATACTGTCATGATTGGTTTCAATAGCACTTGCAACTTTTCCTATACTTTCTTCCCCAATAAGTAAGAGGAGTTGGGGAAAGGTGACCAGTTAGCATGACTACATACTGCATCCTTGTCCAGCGAGAATTGAGGTCTCCATTCAAGGAGAAACATGGGGTGTCTGAAAATTGTATATGGTCCTTTTCGCAACACCAAATCTTTATCCTCCTTTGAATTCATCTTTACAATAAAGTAGCCCTCTTCATTGTAGAAAAGTTCTGGTAATGTTGCAAAATCCCAGGTTTTCATCATGAACTTTTTCACAACCGTCATAGTCAATTCACCCCCAATTACATACATAATCAGGGCATTCTCCCAAAACTTTAGCTCAAAGACGATGTCTTTCTCTTTAATAATAACTTCAATTTCACCATTAATGATGACTGGAGGTGTATATTTGATGTTCAACCCATTTGTTGAGGTGCGGTTTCCTTTAATGACCGCTACCCATGGTTGTGTTGGTTTTAGTTGTTCTTCATCCTCGTGCACTTTCTCTTCCTCTGGTATTGTGTTCAGATTCATTGTCTCAATTTCTTTTGTTGTCTTCAATATCGTATGGGGAGTGGTGATTCGTTGTTCATGAGAGGTAGACGTCGGTGTGAAAGCTCTAACAAATGATGTATTTAGATACACATGTGAATTTAAAGTTAAATAATAGATTAATTAGTATTTAATGAAAAAGTACAATGAAAAGTTATGAAATCAAAATATTACAACAAATAATATGATTATACAAAATATAATGGTAAACTAGACAAATGATGTATTTAGATACACATGTGAATTTAAATTAAATTATGTAATGTTAAAATAAACTCAATGTATTAAGTAATTTAAAAAAAAAACTTGTGACATGGAGAAAGAAAAAAAATTAACATTTGAAAATTGTTCTGGACTGGCCCATACTCTAGGCCCAATAGAACAAAGGCCCAATTGCCCTTGTAAAAGCGACTTGAGTGCGTCTGCAGGCCCGTGTATGGTCTGGCGCCACGTGCCCCAGGAATATCGGACCCTTTCTTGGATCGCCTCAACCGTCACCGCCCGAGAATTTGGAATAGACCCGGATTTATCGGGCGACAATCTAGGGGGGAGGCCACGTGCTGGCCTCCATGCGCACGCAAGCCCTAGCAATCCGCTAGTGGGCTTGGATCTTTGCCCACTAATCGGATCTTGGCCCAGCGCTGGGGGCTATAAATACCCTCTCACTTGAGAGGGTCAGGTATCTCATTCTTTACTCTTCTTACTTGCTTGCTTCTCTGCCTCTTCTTACTTTGGCATCGGAGTATCTTGCAGGTACCCCCCCTTCTTCACTTTAGACCACCGTTGCAGATTGGGCCAAGACACCTTTTGATCAGGTACGATCAGTGGCGCCGTCTGTGGGAAACTTGCTTCCCCGTCTCCTTTCATTCAGTTGACCAAAGCAAATCGAAACTCCATTTGTCATGGCCAACCCTGCAACCAACATGGAGAATCCCCTCCACGATCGGCCGAGCAAAACAACACCGTTTTCCCGAGACAAATGCTCGGGATGGGCTGCTGCCTCCTCTCCGGATCTTACCGGGAGATGAGCGTGAGTAGACTCCCATCGTCGTCGGACGGTGAGCCCTTGATCTTCCGGAGGTGCGGCCTCCACCCGGCCTTGATCCGGCGATAGCGCCCTCTTGGCGGCCATCAATAATACCAACCTCATGTTGTTCACCCAGGGGCGTCTCCACATCCTCGAATCCTCCGAAGATCACCACGAGATCCGATTCACAGTCGCCCTCCCGAAGACATCGTTCCCGAACTCCCGGGAGAACCGGGAGGGGCGATTCTCCCGCCAGCGCGCGCTCTAAGGCGGAGGACCCATGACCGGCGAAATCCTCAGGCTGCCCGGGGCGGCGCGTTCATCTCCTCGGCGAGGCAGGAGCCGATGAAACAAGAAAGTCGGGAAAACACCTCCGCACCAAGGAGCACACCACCAGGCGTCGCCGCCACTACTCACGCTCTCTCAGCGGGAGGCGGCGGGAAGACCAGCGGTCCTCATCCGCCCGCATCATGGGCGCCTATTCCTCGGGAATGGAAAAACCCCCTCGGCTACTTGATTATGATGGGGTCGATGATCCTATCGATCACATTGGCGGGTTCGAGCCATGCTCCAATACCTAGCGTCGGCGGACCAATCAAGTGAGTTGTTCCCCACCTCTCCACAAGGCACAATGGTGGTACAAAAGCTTGCCCGGGTCCATCCACTCCTAGAGGGCTAAAGCCCGGTTCACGAGCACTTTCCGCGCCTCCCGAGCATCCGAAGCCAGGGCCTCCCTCGAGGCTATTATCGAGAAGAGCGCGAGACACTCGGGAGTACATCGACCGTTTCAACGAGGCAATACAAGTCTGTTGTGGCGACCAAATGAAGCGGTACACATTAGGCGGGGACTCCTCCCGGCACGAGACTTTAGAAAAGGCATCGAGCCTCGGCTACCTTGATGCCCTCCTCGACAAGGCTCGCCTACATCACTTACGAGGAGAAAGAGGCGCCAACGCGAGGACTCGAGTCGTGGGTGGGGAACTCTACTGACACCGGGACAACCGGCGCCGAGGCGAGGGCGTCTCGTCGCCACAGACAAAAGCGCGACGATAAGCCGAATTCTCGAGAACAACGAGGCCCGGCTGGTCGTTTCAGATTATACTCCATTGACCGCTTCCACGGCGGATCCTCGCCGAGTGCTCGGCTACGAGTTCAAAGGCGGAGGGTGGGGCGCGAAACCCACTCTGCGAAACAGTGACGACAGACCAAGTATTGTCGGTATCGCCGAATCACGACCACCTGGCGAGGATTGCGTCTACCTCGAGGCCGCAATCGAAACGATAATCAAGGCGGACGACTCGGGCGTTATAAAACACGAAGCATCTAGGGTGCAGAAACAAGGAGGTCGGGGCGAGGCCGACCCCAGGATTCGGCCACTTGAGATAGCATACTCGGTGACTAGACGGATGACTTCCACGAGCCCACCTTCACTCACGGCCCGTGGGAGGTTCCCCTCTGCAATGGTCATCTCAAGCGGTGGTGGCCCGGTGTCCATTAACTCCATGGCGGAAATTCGACGTGATCGAAAAGGCTCCGATCAACAAAGTTTCTCTCGGCGGTTCGTGTGGCCGATCCGGCCGATCACCTTCTACTTGGAAGAACTCCCGGAGGGCGTAGCCCATATTCCCTCCTTATCAAAGCAAGGATGGCAAATTTGAAGTCCAGGGATCTAGTCGGCGGGCGGCTCATCGTCATGTACACTCCTGTTTGAACACTACTGACTCGACGAATCCCATCTATCACCATCGTGGGATCCGACCTTGATTCAACGGCTCCGTCCGACCTTGGGGATCGTCGAGCTCCTCGTCACATCGGCGAAGCGTTGCCTCGCGTCGGTCAAAGTTCGTTTCACGGTGATGTTGCCACTCCTCTACAATGCTATTACGGGAAGAACTACCTGGCGAACTCACGATTCCCTCGACCGTCCATTTGAAGCTCAGTTCTACACAGCGGGGGCGTCGCTACCATCTGGCGACATCAAGGCGGCGAGGAGGTGCGACAATGCCGCGACAGGGCGGACCACAGTCGACCCAAGGATGAAGTCGGCCAGACAGCGAGGATTCGAATCCGCCGCCCAATTCGGATGGCGAGTTCGAGCTCGTTCCACTCGGAGGGACCTGCGTGCGTCAAGATCGTGCGAGACCTCCTCAAGCTTCGCGAAGAAGCAACTTAGAGCTTGCCTTGGACAACGAGATCTCTTCGCATGGAATGTAGCGAGATGCGGGACTCGACCACGAGGTGCTTGCCACTCGCCATAGATCCGATCGCTAGGGTAGTACAACGTAAGCGGTCCCAGCGGAGGTTTGAAAAGTAAAAGACCTCTGAGAGGAAAATTTTATTTAGAGGCCACGTATTCAACTTGGTTGTCAAGCGTTGTACTCATTAAAAATCTAATGGAAAATGGCGTATGTGCGTTGACTGCTGATCTTAATCGGGCATGTCCCAAAGATGCATTTCCTTTACCTAACATTGACATCTTTGGTCGACAATTCGGCGATTATAAATCTTTCTTTTTGGATGCTTACTCGAGTTATAACGATTCCCATGGCTATGGCCGACAAGACTTGCGGCCTTTATGGCGGGGGAACTATTACTACAACGTAATGCCCTTCGGACTAAAGAGCGGGAGCAACCTACGGTGGATGATGAAAAGGTCTTCCAAAGTGAAATCGGTGACATGCTCGAGGTATACATGGGCGACATGATCGTCAAGTCCCACTCAGGGCGACCACGCACATCGAAGAAGATATTCGATCAAGCTCGAAAGCACGGAATGATTCAATCCGGAGAAGTGCATGTTGGTCGGGGCGATAAGTTCCTCGGTTTTACTTAACCGAGCGAGGAATCGAGGCTAACCCGACAAGTGTCGGGCATTCTCAGTGCCTCACGATCAAAGAAATCCATTCAAATCTTGAGCGGCATCGGCGTCCTATCCCGTTTAAGTGGCGAGCTCGGCACATCATGCCCATTCTTTAAGTTGTTGAGAAGGGGCCGACCTTGAATAGAGCGAGTGCGAGCAAGCCCTCCTTCACCTCGGGCGGGCACTTGCAACCACCCGGTGCTCTCGCGACCTCTAGTCGGAAACCTTGTATTTGTTAGCCGTATCAATGAAGCGATGGCGCGGCACTCATCGTGAAAGACGGGCAAAAACCCGTTTACTTCACAAGCAAAGCCCTTCAAGGGCTCGAGACAAGATATCGACAAATCGAAAGGTCGCACTCGCCCTCGTTATCACGCGAGGAGATTGCGATACTACCTCGCCAGCAATCGTAAATGCGCAGCAACCCATCAACGACTCCTCGCCCGACATGGTGGGCGGATGTAGATGGTCCTCGAACTCTCCGAGTTCGACATCCGATCTGAAGTTTATACCCCAAAATTTTCCCTCCTATTTCTCAAAACATTCCATACATTCATGCTCGAGGATTCCTCGAGAGTTGATCGAGACAAACTCACTCCTAAGCAATCAACCCAAATTAGGGTTTGGTTATCCTCGGATCGGATGAACTTCCAACATCTCCAATGATCATCATGCCTCCTCATATGCTTCAAGATTCTCCATGACAAGTTTCAAGCCTTACAGTCAAGTTTCCTCGAGACGATTGCTCGGATGGTTGAAAATCGGTTGTATTGGTCAAAAAGTCAGCATGGTCAACATACAGTCAAACTTCTTGATTTTTGGTCAACATCCTCAGTTTGAAGTCAAATTCATCATTTGATCAAGGGTTGATCATGATTCATCAAGAAAACTCAAGATTTGCTCAAAACTTAAACTTTCCAAATTAGGGTTTTTCAGTGAAAAGTCAACTGAACTTTGACTAAGCATAACTTCTTCATACTTTCTCAGAAATTTTTCCACCACCTCTCATTTTGAAGGAAATTCAATTCTCTACAACTTCATGTCTCACAAGAATGTTCAAAAAATGCTTCATTTGGAAGGTATGGATCAAAACATTACAGGTCCTTTTCAAAGTCAACAAAAAGTCAACTTTTTGTTTTGAAGATATATTGAGAATGGTAACTCCAATTGGGATGAAACCAAAGAGGTTGTTTAGAGGACTCTTAGAGCTTTCTAAAAAGTCCAAGAATACTCAAAAATGTGGAAAATTGAGCAAAATACACCTTGCACAAGTTGGGAAATTTTGAAGAGGTGCACAAAGAGAAATACTTACCAAAATCAAAATTTTTGCAAATGGGCCTAGTTTTCTTCATTCAAACTTGTTCCTTAGACAATTTGGAACATCCAAGCCCAATGCCACAAATTTTAGCTTTATTTTTCTATTTAATTTGATTTTTATTCATTTAAATACAAATTAAATTCAAAAATAAGGTATAAAATCAAAATTAATTGCAAAATTGATTTTCTCTCAATCTTGAGATCAAGTAACTCATAAATCTGGAAAATTTGAATTATCATTGATTTGGCAAGATTTGATTGAAATTGATCAAAAAGATAAGATTTGATTTTGTACAAAATCAAATAATCTTTGCATTGATTGATGATTATTTGTTCCTCAAATCAACTCAATTTTCATCCATTATAAATATACAATGCATATCACACAAGAAAGAATAGAAAAATTGCCTCAAGAACCCTAACCTAAAGTGAAAAAATCTGTGACCTTCAAGCAATCTGCAGCCTTGGTTTCAGTGATTTTCAATCGATTTTGAGCATTCCATCGTGTTCCTTGGGTTGTTTAGAGTCGATCCAGACCTTTACAAGTTACAAAACCATCAAGAATCAAGCAATCCCGATTTCGGTTTGTTCTTCCTTTTCCAAAATCGATTTTCAATTCTCATGCGTTATTAACATGTTTTGTTGTTGTTTTTGTGTTTAGAACGAAGCTTGGAAGCTTTCTGGGTAGTTTGATTGAATTTCCATGGCTTAAAACACGAGTTACCATTGCTAGGGTTTTCGGTTTCGAATTAGGGCTTCCTTAAAACGGAAAAATTGGACCAAAAGACCACCACCATCGTGTTCAGGACAATGTTTCCAATCGAACCATGCCTCTGAATGTCATTTATATTACTTGTGTTTGATTTTGAGAATTGCAGGGACTATAGCGTCGCACTGAGGCCGACGCTATCTTTTCAAAAATTCAAAACGAAGAAGACGAAGCTTGGCGCGTGATCTGGACCATCAGGGAGCGACGTCTGTCTGAAATCCATTCGCTCCGTTTTCTAAACACGTGTGCAAGCCAGCTCAATTGGTCAAGGCGTGGGGTTGTGAAGGCAAGGTCACCAGTTCGATCCTTGGCAAGACCATTTATTTTTGCTTCTTTACAAATTAACATGTTTTCTTGTTTTTTTTATATTTTTTTTTATTTAATATTTTCATCTATTTTAATTTATCTTTCATATTTTTTATCATGCATCTAAAAAACCCCAAAAATATTTATTTTTTGCATACTCATCATAAAAATACTTATTTAATTTTTAAAATTAAAAATATTATTTTTGCATGCATATTTAATTTAATTTCTATTTTATCATTTAAATCACTTTTAATTGCATTTTAATTATTAAATTAACTCCAAAAATTCCCAAAAAATATTTTAGCATATTAATGTTATTTCTTGCATAATAAAAATTTTCTCATTCAAAAATTATAATTTTTACAAACAATTTCCTCTTATTCAATTTCCTCGTATTTCCCGATTCTTCATCTGTTCACAGGTTATCCCGTTTCGGACAATTTTTTATTGTTTTCTTTTCATATTATGTAATTGCCTATGGGATGTAATAGTTTAATTAGGACTTTTATTTTCCGCACCTTCAATTATGTATCTTCCCCAAAGCCATGTAATAGCGTAGGATTTATCTTTCCGCACTTTATATTTCTGCAATTTACTTTCTGCACCCTATAAACTGCTAGTAATTAGGCGTGTATGGCAAGATTAAAATTGGACATAGATAACTCATAACTCCAAGATAAAATATCTGAATTTGACACATTCTTTTCACACATGCACCCCTTAGGGTAATTCTCTCTCGTTGCCTTTACGATTAAATGGTCAAGTCCCTCGAACGTAGAGGTATTCTAGCACCGTTGCCTACAAACAAATCATCATAGTCCCTTCGATACAAAGATCATAGACCCACGATGTCGCCTACGAATACATGATCTTGACCCTCGATTGTCGCCTACGAAAATGATGATAGTCCCTTCAAATGTGCTAGGATACTCCTACAAGTTGCTTTCTATGACCATCCGATGTCCCTTCGAATGTCCCTTCTACATCCAACGAATAGGGTTACCTACCAACTAATGGTATGGATAGCACTATTCTAAAGGAACGAAAACAACACGAAAACTACCATTCTGAGTAGGTAATAAAGACTTTTAGTTGCTTGCTCTATCAAAATACTTTTCACACCACACACTTTTTTCAAAGTTCAAACTCTTTTCAAAAACGAAACATTTCCAAACACTTTTGTATACATTCCTACATGCATCATTACAAAGTCAAAGCGAAATGCCTTTTCAAAACATTTTTGTAAAACACACAGAAAGCAATTTTTAAAGTGATCTAAGAGCAACTAAGATCCGTAGATAACTACGGATGGAAAGAGTGCTAATACCTTCCCTTTTCATAACCTTCTCCCTTACTCAGAATCCTAACGAAGGTCTTTTCCTGTTCTTTTCACCTTCCCTTAATTGGATAAAAGAAAAGTCGGTGGCGACTCTTGCTATCCGCACATTTGCGATACAAAAATCTCAAAGTCAGTTCACCGTATTACAGAACTGGCGACTCTGCTGGGGAGACACCCTAAAGAGAGAATGCCTTAGGGATTTCTAGATCATTTTTACTGTTTTCTGTTTTACTTGCTTGCTTTATCTTTAAGGGTTGCTTGGGTATTATACTTGTGGGGGATCCTACACCCGGATCCGGGTTTCCTTTTAGGTAAGTAGCACTAAATCGTCGCGACCGTTAGACGTATATCGAAACGGTCAACATGATGGCTACGTTAGTGTGACACTTTGGATGTCTGATACTCTTCATTTCCAAGTTGAGGATAGTATTTGGCTTCTGCGTGGTGTCATCAAGCACTAACTAAACTTTTAGAACGTTAATTGACCCATCTTGGCCATTAGAAGGTAGTGAGATGGTCGGCTTTGGTGCAGACTAAGGTTGGCTGATACTCGATGCTACGCTCATTAAGATCAGACTTTTGGGATATTTTCGGTCGACCACTTGGTAGTCGTATTGAAATAAACGCCTACGAGAAAGATCAATGATATGAGATTCCTAGAACCCGATTACTATTATAGGACAGGATGAACCAACTCAAACTTTTGGTAGGGTAATCACCTATACCTCATGCAAGCCTTAAACCTAGGCTCATTGTGTGATTTGTTTGTGTGTGCCAAACATGACATCATGACATCATTCGCATTGCATATCATTTCTAACTATTTCAAGGACCTAGGGATTTATCTTTGCTCTGTTTTGTAGGGATTATGGCTTCTAGAAAGACTATCTGAATCAACTTCATGGGTATACCTTCTCGACTCAAAATTGGTTTGAGAAATTCCCGATCATGCTCAGTTCATCAAAAGACATGGTTATCTACTTGACTTGGTTATCTCGGTTTTGAAGAAGATATGATGCATGTCCTATTCCAGTTCTTTGATCTGAAACACCATTGCTTTACATTCCCAGATTATCAGTTAGTTCCTACCTTGGAAGAGTTCTCTAAGCTACTTGGGATACCTATTCTTGATCGAATGCCATTCACCGGTTTAGAAAAGGATCCTAGGTATGAAGACATCGCATCACCCTTACATCTAAAGCGCTCAGACATTGAATCCAATTGGGAAACTAGAAGTGGAGTTAAGGGTCTACTTGCTAAGTTCTTGATTAAGAAAGCCCGAGAATTCCTCAAAGTTATGAGTTTCCATGCATTTGAAGACATTGTGGCCTTGCTAATTTATGGTTTGGTTCTATTCCCTAACTCGGATCAATTCATAGATGTCAACGCCATCAAGTTATTTCTTACTCGTAATCCAATGCCTACTTTACTTGGAGATATTCTACATTCTCTCCACACTCGTACTACTAAGAGACAAAGAAATCTCATGTGTTGCATACCGTTACTTTCCAGGTGGTTTATTTCGCACCTTCCTCCATCAGTTTTGAAGAATGAACAAAGGATGAAGTAGTCTCAAAGTTTAATGTCACTCTCCCATTCAGATATCCGTTGGTGTCTTTTCTCTCAAAAGGACTTCACATTCATTGAGCGTTGTGGAGAATTCCCTAATGTACCACTCCTTGGCATAAGAGGAGGTATCACTTACAACCCTTCTTTAGCTCTACGTCAATTTGGTTTTGCTCGAAGAGATGGTCCTCATGATATGCTTCTCCAAGATATTGTGTTCGACTACAACCACGATCTCGAGTTAAGCGAAGGTTCATACATGCTTGGGGCATGGTAAAGAAGACTGATACCAAGACTTTGGGGCACCAAAACTCCATTCCTTGGGAACCTTACCTCAAATGGGTGTGAGCTCGAGTTCAAAACCTCATGATGCCATTCACGCCTGTTCTACCAGTAATTATGGAACCTGTTGCTATAGGTGACGTATCCTATATCGTTCTCCATCCTGACATGCCTACTGATTTTGAAGACTTGAAGAGATCCTGGATTCAACTAAAAGAAGAAAGGGATACATACGAAGCACAGTGCTATGCAAGCGAGAAGAAAGTACTAGAGTTGACCAAGCTACTTCACGAGGAGCGCAACATCAACGCCTATCTCGGCACCAGAGGCGCCCATGGGAGACTTAGAGCTTTAAGATTATTATGCTCTCTTTTATTGTTTTGAACTATCTTTTGTACTTAAAAAGAAAAAGAATAAAAAAGAGAACTAATAAATGTTTGTTTGTGCTTGTTTAACAAATTTAAATTCCTAAGGTCCTTGAAAACATTGCATTGCATTCGCATAAACATTGCATATCATGGCATAACATTGCATAACAGGTACATTGAAGATTGGTTTTCTCATTCTCTGCTATTTATTTTAGCGAAATGGCTCTTGAACAGACTGTCAAAGATCTCCAGGCTCAGAATGCTCAGTTCCAGGAGATGTTCACTAGCTTGGTCCAAGGCCAAGAAGATATGAAGAAGCTCATCAACAGAAAGAAGAGGGTCGTTGGTGTTCTCAACATGGGAAGACGTTACAAAGGTGGTCCTAAAGTGGTTAGTCGGATAGAGCTACGAAGGAAGTGTCAAGGCGAGGGAGCGTCAAGGGTAGCGAAGACAGCGTGAGCACGAGAAGGACGAGAGAAGATCACTATGATGATGACCGGTACTACGATGAAGATGACAAATACAAGCAACTTGAAGACCGTCTGAATCTTGGAAAATCTGAAAATGTCGAATGAATTTTGATGATCACGAGTCTTGTCCCTAGTGTGGTGATTCCTCCCAGTTCAAAGTTCCTACTTTTGCCAAGTATGATGGCATTTCTTGTCCAAAGCTGCATTTGAAGTCCTATGTTCGAAGATCAACCCCATGTGAGAAAGTTGTGGATGCATTATTTTCAAGAGGTTTGTCGGAACTAAGTTGGAGTGGTATTATCAACTAGAGAATGACCGTATCCGTACTTGGGTGACTTAGCGGATGCTTTCTACAAGCAGTATATGGTACAATGCTGAATTGACACCCACTGCATGCACTGAGCATGTCTATGGGTCGTGATGAGAAGTTCAAAGTATGCTCGAAATGGAGAGATCTAGCGGAGTTCAACCACCCTTGTCGATGAGGTTGGTTGATATGTTCATGGGGACGGAGCGGTCCATTCTTCAATCATCGATTGGAAATTCTTGACCCGGATTCACGGCGATACTTGGAGGAAACGCATTGAAGTTGGAATCAAGGTGAGAAGATTCATGTGAGTCATCATCAAATCTTGCGAAGAGATCTTTTGGTGGTAAGAAAAAAGCCAATGTTGTGTATGGTCGAGAAAGCCGAGCCAAGACCGACCATGCTCAATCTGTAGGGGCGATTGTGATCTCTAATCCTACATCGGCCAACCTCGGTGAGACAGCGGGTGTCGAGCAGCCATGAAGGCGGTTCTGAATCAACATGCCTTTGTCGCGAGCCTTGCAACACATGTTGAAAGCAGAGCTGATTACCTTGAGGGATCCTCCTCAAAACATCAACACTTCCTCTCCGAGATACAATCCCAATGCTAAGTGTGCTTACCACTCCAACAGCCCAGGGCACGACACCGACAACTGTTGGGCTTTGAAGAACAAGATTCAAGATATGATTGAAGCTAAACAGATTGAGTTTGACCCTCCTGTTGAGACTCCAAATGTGATCAACGCGCCTATGCCTAACCATGACAAAAGTTCCAATGCTATTGGTGAGAACTCTTATGTCTTCAACATAGATGACTTGACCATTCCTCTGATGACTGTTAAGAAGAACTTGCTGCAAGCCGGTGTTAATCCAGGATGCCCAGAGAATTGTCGTTGGTGCCCATCTGCACCTGATGGTTGTGCTTGGTTGAGAAGACGTGTTCAGTGCATGATGGATAACCGTGAAATACTATTCGTGAAACCACCTGTGGAGAATCTGTGTGAAGACATGTCTAAGAAACTAAAGATCGAAGATGTGAATGAGACTGTACCAGATGTGTGGGATACCTTGGGGAAGCCAAGTGGAAAGTTTGATTACATGGTGAAGTACTCTGTTCCTGAAAGCTACAAGATTCCTATTGAAGATGTTAAAGCGACGGATGGGTGACTATTTCGAAAGACTATCTTGATGTTAACACAATAAGAATTTCCTCTGCTGATCCTGTGCCTAGAGTGGCACCTCTCATCATTACTTCTCCCAGACCAATTCCATATTCCTCTGACAAAGCTATCCCTTGGAATTATGGATCTGATGTTTACTATCATGGCGTCAAGCAAGACCCTCTGACCATTGAGGATCCTACAGTTGAAGCTACCATTCCTGACATTGACAACATCACTTGGATCGATGGGTGACTCGAGCTGGAAGAGTATTCTCTCAATCTCTCCTCAAAAGGACAACTTGACTCAGCTCGCATTCCATCCATTCAATCCATTCCCCAAGCTAGAGGAAGAGCCCGTTAACTCATCCTTTCGGCCGAAGTACCAAAGGAAGTTGCTGAAGACACCTCCAGAAATGGAGAATTAAGAAGATTATCAAGAAGAGTGATTACAATATCGTGGAGCATTTGGGATAGACTCCGTCCAAAATTTCCATACTTGCTACTATACGCTCAGGGCTCATGCCAATGCTGGTGAAGTTTGAAGAATGCTCATGCCGCCAGACACTACTCTGATCAATTTGAAGTTTGTATTGCTAGCTTTGGCTGCCAACAACGGCCTAGCTTCTCGATCTTGATTTGACTCTGCTGGAAGGAAACACAAAAGCCTTGCACATCTCTGTTGAATGCAAGGGCGTTACATTATCTCATGTTTTGGTGGATACTGGTTCTGCTTTGAACATCCTGCCAAAGACTGCTTTTGATCGAGTCGATGTTGAAGGATTGGTTCTAAAACCCAGTGACATTATTGTGAGAGCTTTTGATGGTTCTAAGCGAGAGCGATGCTTGGACTCACTCACACTGTTAAAGTCGGTTCCCAGACTTTTGATTCCACATTCTTTGTCATGGATATCCGTCCTGCTTATTTTAGCCTACTTGGACTCCCTTGGATACATGGGGCAGGTGTTGTTACCTCTACCTTACACCAGAAGTTGAAGTACCCGGTGAAAGGGAAGGTTGTTACAGTGTGTGGTGAAGAAGAGTACATGGTCAGTCATCTACAGTCATTCCGATATCTCGAGATGGAAGGTGAATTCTTTGAGACTCCCTGTCAAGCTTTTGAAACAATCCCCAGAGTCATGCTTGTCGACTCTCCTGTTATTCCTGAAGTTACACAGGCTCCGCCTAGGATGGCTTCGTTGAAAGATGCTCAAGCTGCAGTTAAAGAAGGAGGTAGTACTATTTGGGGTCAGCTCCCCGATCTTCCTTTCAAATCTGACAAGACTGGTTTAGGCTTCACCATCAGGTCGGAGAAGATGATGCGTGACGTCTGAAGCCAACTTCCTTTCGCGTCGGCGGTGGAATCCATG